>PVHP010034358.1:0-19115 GCA_004024765.1 Zapus hudsonius
AGAGCGAGCCCCTACCTGGAAAAAAAAGTCAAACCTAGGTGCTTGGCACAGTACACGAATACATGTGTATACACAGCAGCCAGAGGTAATTAACAATCATCACAATCTGTCTAGTGCTACAGCTCACGAAACATTTTTATGTTACTTTACTCAATCCTGTCAACAAAACTCAGAAGGAATTTTTCACTGCCGGTTGGTGTGTTTAAATCCTAAACATAAGTTTAGAAAAGGGGGTCTCTTGGGGCTGGAGAGATTGCTCAGTGGTGAAAGACACTTGCTTGCAAATACTGACAGCCTGGGTTCGATTCCCCAGTACCCATGAAAAGTCAGATGCACAAAGCAGCGCACACGTCTGGATTTCGTTCCTAGTGGCAATTGCTTCCCTCCTTTGGCTTACCAATCAATGTTTTTAAAAGGGGCCCTTTACGCTGGTGACTGAACTCAAGAGTTTTGTTCATGCTAGACAAGCACTCTATCAGCTGAGCTACACCCCCAGCCTAGGATTTAGTTTGAGGACAGCCTAAGCCTTCATGTTTGAATCCTGTAGTATCTGTTCTATAAAAAGAGTATGCAATGGCTCCACGCTTGTGTTTATGGAGAGCCCTGTAGGATGTCCTCTTCTCATGGGTAAAATGAATTCATCTCATGGTTTATCATACAAAAACAAATAAATAACAAGCAATAAAAAAGGGGCCCTGGGCTGGAGAGATGGCTTGGTGGTTAAGGCACTTGCCTCCAGTGCCTAAGGCTACGGGTTCAATTCCCCAGGACCCAAGTAAGCCAGATCCACAAAGTGGTGGCCCTGGTGCACTCTCTCTCTATATCTCTGCTTGAAAATGAATAAAATATTTTTAAAAAAATAGGGGCCCTTTAATAATTAAAATGTAACCCAATCCTATACTCTATTCCCTTGCCTTGCTTTCTCTCCAAAACACTTATGACTTCATATGCGTTTGTGTCCAGTATAATGGGAGATCTCTTAGAGAAGGTCTGCTCTCTTCACTGTATATCCAGAGCTCTGGTAATCAGACATATGAGGGCTTTTACTTTGTAAATATGCTTCACCTTCCATGTAGTTGGAGCAGGCCTTTGTAACTGTTAAGATACAGATCGCAAATAGAATTCCACCACTAACAGTAAGCAAATATTTCAAAAATGTATTTACTAAATTTGAAGGGTGGTTGAAATAAGGGAAAAACATGTACCAAGTTATTTCTTTGGTTCCTTATTCTCCCCAGAGAATTACAACTCCACCTCCCACAACCAAGGTCTGTCACAGAAACTAACAGCACAATGTAACCTTCCTCCCGCATTCATCCTGGAGGTGGTCATACAGAGTTTACCTTCTCTGTTCGATCCAAGACTCTCATTCCAGTCCTATCTCATAGTCTACAGAGGCCAAGAGGAATTTGGACAGGCCTCGCTGGGTTTCCCCCACTGTTAACCTCAGATCACATGATTTTTTGCTCATCAGTTGTCTATCCTTCAATCGTGCTTATGCACATAAATCTTTTTAAAAATCCCAAAGGACAGTGTTGGGAGAGCTTTTAGGCAGCTGAGTGACTGTCGGGAAGGTAAGAGCTCCTGTGGGCCTGGAGGTTGGCGCACCCTAACAGCATGAAGACGGACACTCCTGACACCCTGCGCATCTGTTCATCTAGCTGTCTATGTCCTCTAAGATATCCTTTGTAACAATGCATTCCCTGTGTCTGTGAGATGCTATAGCAGCACACTGATCAAGTCCAGTAAGGGAGTCATAGCCAGTTGGTCAGTTCTGGATTTGTGACTTGCATCTGAAGCGGGCGTCAGCCTGCAGGGAGCAAGCTCCCAGTCAGTTGACTACAGTTCCCAGTGTCACCCTGAACCAGATCCATGACTCTGCAGAAATCCCCACACATTGTGGGGCCCAGAAATATCTGTGCATGGACTAGGAGAAACACTTGGCACCGCCATATCCTCAGAATTATGTAAAAACCTTAAGAATTTGTTTATGAATACCAGTTGACTTTTGAGAGTAGAAAGAGGTCTCCGTTTTTGTATTATTTTGTGTTCAGGAACTTATATACTGAATAGCTCTGCCCTATTAACTAATAAGAAGCCAATGAATTAATTTATGAATACTGGGCAGATATTTAAAATAATGGAAATATTTTATAGTCCATTTAATACGTGTAGCCCTAAGACATTCTCTATAAAATCTGGACTCGCCAAACAGCCTAACTGGGTCTTTCAGAGGCTGTATTTTCACAAAAAGCGCCAGTAGGCACAATCTTGAAACCAGCAGAATATTTCACGCCAAGACTAAGGATCAAATGCAACTGCACGGGGCGGGGCCTGTGCCGTTACACGGAGGGAGGTGACATTGGGAAGCTAAGGGCTGGTGCGCACACACCTATGACCCCGACGCTCAGGAGGCTCAGAAAGAGAAGGCAGGAAAACCAATGTGCTGGAGTACAGAAGCAGGGGGATCATTTACAGAGCAACGTTCTCAGCTAAATGCTGAAAAAACAAACTGGTGTTGGGGACACTGGGGAGCAGCCAGCCCGCATGGTGACCTCAGTCGGCAGAAGGAAGTAGAGTGCAGGGCGGGCTGGCGGGGCTGGGCTGTGTCATGCCCAGGGCTGCCCTCAGTGCACAGGCCCTCCAGCAAAGCTGCACCTACCGAAGGCTCCACAGCTCCTTGAACAGCGCTAGCAACTGAGGATTAAGTATCCAGACAGGAGGCGATGGGGACAGTCTACATCCAGAACACATTCTCCCCTGGGCTCATAGGCTCATGACCATTTCGTGATGCAAAATACAACTTTAAAAGTCTTTAATCATTGCTCGTCCCAATACTGTTCAAAAGTTCAATGTTAAAGTCTCATTTGAGACTCAAGGCAGTCTCTTAACTGTGATCCCTCTAAAATCGTATCACAAGTTATACTTTTTAAAAAAATATATTTCTAGAGCCGGGCGTGGCGGCACACGCCTTTAATCCCAGCACTCGAGAGGCAGAGGTAGGAGGATCACTGTGAGTTCAAGGCCACCGTGAGACTACAGAGTGAATTCCAGGTCAGCCTGGGCTAGAGTGAGACCCTACCTCGAAAAACCAAAAATTTAAAAAAAAAAATTATATATATATATATTTCTAACACATAGAACAGAATAAATATTCCATTCCAGAAAGGGAAGTAGGGGCGCAGCAAGGAAAGATCAGAACACACAAGACTGAAAACCACCAGGGCAAACGTCAAGCTCTAAAGCTCCAAGTGTAGAATCTGGGGATGGTGATGAAATCTCTGGGCTGCTCCATCCTTCCCTCCGCCTCTGCAGCCTGCAGCCCCTCCTGGAAGGATCCACCCAAAGCTCACAGTGGTTCTCTGGCAGTGGACCCACAATCCTTTATCTCTAACCCCCCAGGTCTCCACTGTTACAGGCCAAAGGCAGAATTACCATTCTTGCCAAGATTTACAAACTCCATTATGTTCAAACTTAAGAACAAGCACCTAAAGAATTCATATTAAAAGTCCCAACACCCAAAAGTAAAACTTGGTTGCTAGCATTTCTTTATCAGCCTGACTTTGTGTATCTGCATGTGTGTGGTGAGTGTGTGGGCGCACCAGGATCTCTTGACATTACAAATGAACAGCAGATGCTCGCACCACTTTTTACACCTGGCTTGACAAGGACGCTGGGGAAACTGAACATAGACAAAGGCACTGAGCAACCCCTCCACCCCTTGGTTTTTTGGCTTGTATGTTGCCACGGCCCATGTTGTATATGTGGAAGCCAGAGGAGAATGTCGTGTCCTCTTATTATTTATTTCCTTGAAACATCCTCCCTCACCTTGAAGTTGCTAGCCATCAGTGCGCCCCCCTCCCACGGACCAGGGTGTGGCCATGGGTTTTACACGGGTTCTGAGGAGTGAACTTCTGAGGAGTGGTCTCCAGGCCAGGAGGCCCTCAGGCCTGAGCAGCAAGCACTCTGCAGCACTAAGCATCTCCCCAGCCCCGAAAGGCCTGAAAACAAGCGTTTAAGATAAAGTGAAAAACAAAAAAGCAGATTTAAGAGTCATGTATTAACCGAGGGTGTTACCTGCACTTTCTTTCTCTAATCAATGTCTTTAGGAGGTGGTCACAGTCGCACGGTTTCTCAGAAGTGGTCACACATATCACCAGTAGCACAGTGTGCACATGAAAACAATGTTATGAAGATACAGCACAGGCATTCTGAACAGAAGCTCTACTTTGAATAACTGTTCCCAGAGGCTCCCTTGCTACCATCCTTCTGGATACCCAGAAACCCTTTCAACCTGTACCAGTGACCCAGCAGTCAACTCTAACTGCTAAAAGCTAAGTGAAAACGTTACAATACCTGGCTTGTTATATACAACTTTCTTCTCTTAGAAATCATTAATTTGTTAAGATAACTAGTTTATATAAGCCACACTGTTAAAACATTCCAACCATAAATTCATTATTTATCATTTCATACATAATTAATCATCTAAAAAGTTATTGCTCTAAAGAAACCTAAAATACTACCCAGGTAGCTAACGAGGAAGCAGTCAGTTTCCTTCTCCGCTCATTTCTCCAGGAGCCCAGAGTTCAAGGACTTCTGGAGTCTTGCTATGTTGGCATCCAAGGCCGCCAGCCCGTTTCTGAAGTCCTGCTCATCACGAGAAGTGAAGGTTGAGAAAGAAGAGATGCTCCAGTCAGACATTAAGTCGGAATGCAAGAAGCTGCCAGCGCTGCCTTTCACTTGAACACCAGGGACGGGACGTGGTGGTGGGCTGTGACAAGCAGTGTCTCTCTCGGGGTCCTCGGTGGCAGCAGGGATCCTACAAAGTGCTTCCTTTATTCTCCTGAGCAGCTCTATGTCCTCCATGTCCCTTGCTCTGGGAAGCTTTTCAGGGGCTTCTTCTGCTTTGCTTTGTGAAGAACAAGTGTCAGGTGCACACGGTTTATTCTCTCTTCTGGAGACAAGGGCTCTGTTGTCACCTAGCTGTACCGCAGCAGCACTTCCCTGTGGCTGGGGAGACAGTCTCTTAGGAAGCGGTGGGTGCTTTTCAGAAGCACTTCTTGCAAAAGGAATATAAATTGTGTTATCCAGATTATACTCATCTTCTATTAAAGTCACAGTTTCACACTCTGTATCAGAACCCTGTTCTAACAGGGTCGAGAAAATCCCAGGGGCAGCTCCTTCATCCCTGACCTTAGCGTCACTCCTCAGAGGGACATGAGGTGGCTGAACGTCTTCATAGGCTCTGTCTGGTTCTGTGGCTGCCTCATTCTTCACTGGAGAAAGTGGCTCTGGATGTATAAAACTGTGGCTTGTTTCTAGTTTATTCAAGTAGCTTATGATGGATGTGTGAGGAGGGGTTGGGTCCTGTTGAAGTTGTTGATCATGAATGCTCAGAAGTGACTTAGTCAGGCTATTCCCAGGCTTGCAGCGAGCAGTGTCCACACTAAGATCTGAAAGCAGCTTTGCCATACTGTTCTGTAAAGTTCTGCGAAAAAGAATTTGGTGTAATAATTATCATGTACTTGTTTCATTTATATATAATATACCTCTACCTTCAAAAGAAAGATATGAGGCAAGTGTCTGGTTACAAAAACACAGGTATAATAGGCTCCAGCCAGAGAAAACCAAGAGAAGAGGAGGTTTGACATTACTTTGAAGTTTAGAATCCAGTCAGGAGAGGGCCCGAGAGGGAATTAAGAAGATGTGGTACTGCCTGCCTGCCTGCCTGCCTGTCTGCTCCAGCAGAATGGAATCCAGCATGGGACCCAGTCGCATCCAACCAGCTCCATTTCACCCCCCCCCCCAGTGTGCCCACCCCTTCCTGAGTCTAGATCCATCAGCTCTTTCTTAGGTTCGCCTGCGCCTGAGGGGAAAGCCCACAACCAGGTGGCACATCTCTTTCTGGCTGCTCACCTCTCCTGAACTTTCAGGTCCCTGCTCTGGTAAGCCCAGCTGAGTAGGGGACCCCGACTCCCTCATGGGCTCTCTACCCTCCTGCCAGACACAGGGCAGGAGCTCTGTACCTTCTCCTCTTTCCTTCTCTTAACCTAACAGCATCTCTTTAAGTCTTACCTCTGGTCATGGATTCTAATTCTTTCTTTCTTTATTTTTTTAAAATATTTTATTCATTTTTCGAGCAGAGAGAGAGAGAGAGAGAGAGAGAGAGAGAGAGAGAGAGAGAGAGAGAGAGAGAGAGAGACAGAGAGAGACAGAGAACACCAGGGCCACCAACTCATGGGTCTGGCATATGTGGGTACTGGGGAATTGAACCGGGGGCCTTAGGCACTGGAGGCAAGTGCCTTACCTGCTGAGCCATCTCTCCAGCCCCGGATTCTAATTCTCTAGAGTCACAAGACAAAGATCCTGGGGTACCCTAAATTTGTTGGTGTGTTAGCGTATTGGTGTACTGGCAAGGAACCCCAAAACTCCTGTTACAATCTAATAAAAGACCTGGTTGTTCAAAGGACGCCAATAATACCTGGTCAATTCTCTCAGCCGAGAAACTTCAGCATCGCGCTGGCGCAGTGTTATTCCTAATATCTGATTTTCTTTTTCAGTCCTTTCTAACTTGAACTGAGTGTTCTTCACATTGGCTAAGGCTTCCTCCAATTCTAAAGCAACAAAAAAGGTCCAGTTCATTATCCCTTCGTAAAAAAGACTCCAACTGAAGTCCAAATACATACCCATTTTGACCCGTGTCATCTCAATATCAAACTGCTGCTTGTTCTCAAGGAGAGCTTGATCTTTGTCTTTAAACGCACTAGTTAACTGTTTGTTTTCATCTTTCTGATCTTCTATTACTCTTAAGAGCTCTTCATGTCTACTCTGTAGTAATTCCTGGCTCTTCAGTGACTCCTGAAATTGATTTTGCAGTGACAGATTCAATGACTGAAGAGAAAACACTGTAAAATAAAGCAGACCAAAGAGTTGCTTCCCAATTTGTTAAGTATATACCTGGAAAAGATCGGCTTCAGGAAAATAAAGCCCCGGAGTGCATTTCTTGCTTAACAATAATGTGCATCAACAATTCCATAGAAATGCTAAGTCATATTTATTCTTCAATTGACATTTTGGACCCTAAATTTTACTCTTTTAAATGAAAGGACAACACATACACAAAGTAAATATTCCAGATGCCATGAAATACTCTTAATGCCCAACGGTTCTCAGTGATGGATCTTCCTTCCCAGCTTTCCGCCTGGAAGCTAATCACTATTTCTGTCGTCAGGTTTGCAACAGGAAGTACTTTTAACCACTAAGCCAGCTACTCAGCCCCTGTCATTCCAAATTTTTAAAAGTAGACTCAAAGAGAACGCCCACTTAGACACACAGTACATCTCCAGAACCCATCCTTGAAGTTCTTGTACCTACATTCAAGGTTGCTAGGTGCCTTTTGAGTTTCTTCTTGCTCTCTGAGACGTCGATTCAAAATTCTTAGTTGCCTAAAGGAAATACCAAAGCTATAAATCCAAGAATCCCACGTCCATTAGCAGTAGACACTGGCTAGCTTAGCAAAGAAGATAAACACTATCCAACAGACCATCACAAACCTACTCAGGCCCCAGGGACAAAACAACAAAGCTGTGCTACTGTTGGGCCCTGATTGTATACATTACTAAGGGCGGAATCCAGGGCCTCACAGAGGCTACGCAATTGAACTGCCTTTTATTTTTTTCTTTGTTTTTCCAGTCAACACTCTGTCTCCTTCTTCACTTCTCTACTTTTGGTATTAAAAAAGGGTCTCGGGCTGGAGAGATGGCTCAGTGGTTAAGGCACTTGCCTCCAGTGCCTAAGGCCCCGGGTTCAATTCCCCAGGACCCACATAAGCCAGACCCACAAGGTGGTGGCCCTGGTGCTCTCTCTCTCTCACACTCTCTCAAAAATGAATAAAATATTTTTTAAAAAAGGGTCTCATATGTTTCCAAGGTTGTCTGGGACTCACTACTTAGCCCACACTTCCTGCCTGAGCCTCCCAAGTGCTGGGACATCACGCACCACCATGTCGGCTGATTCCTAGCAGCATTTATGTGTGCATGTGTATGAGCACGTCCTTCACTGTGCACACAAGGAGGTCAGAGGACCACTGCGGGGTATTTCTTCTCTCTCCCCGTTCTCATCTCTGCCTCCCATTGCTACAAATGTAGTGTAGGCATTCTAGACATGTTCACCAGCCACATGGCATTGGTTTAATGTGGGCGCGAGTCAGGCTCTGGTCACGGGCAGGATTGTAAGTAGGTGCCTTTAACCCCCAAGCCTCCTCCCCAGCCCTTTTCTATTTTCTCACTTTCTTATCCCCTCTTACAAAATAAAATATATAGTTATCTTCATTACTGTAACTTAGCGTCTACCTTTTTTTAAAAAAATCTTTTATTTATTCAATTTCCAAGCAGAGAGATAGAGAGAGAGAGAAAGAGAGAGAGAGAGAGAGAGAGAGAGAGAGAGAGAGAGAGAGAGAGAGAGAGAGAGAGAGAGAACACCAAGGCCACCACCTTGTGGGTCTGGCTTATGTATTTGAACCTGGGGCCTTAGGCACTGGAGGCAAGTGCCTTAACCACTGAGCCATCTCTCCAGCCCAGCATCTACCTTTTAAAAGATCTATCATTACTATGATCTAGAGCACCTCTAGGCACTGAACCATCAGCATTTCTGCATGATGCTTTGTTCCATTCCTTTCCTTTAGTAAAGTGTCTGTTCAAATATTTTGCCCATTGTTACACTGGATATTTAAAAACTGGTCTTATTAAAAAGTTGTCTAAGTTCTTTATACAAACTAGATACAAGTTCTTGGTCAAACATGTACTGCAAATAGTTTCTCTCAATCTGTTGGTTGTCTCTTCATTTTTAGTAATAGTGTTTTTTGAAGAATAAATTTAAATTTTTTAACTTCAATGTATTTATTTTTTCTCTTCTAGCTTATATTTTTGGGGGGGTTGTACAAGAAATCTCCAATTCAAGGGCACTAGAATCTTTTTTATGTTTACTTCTGGTAGTTTTTAGCTTCTATATTGAGATTGGTGATTAATTTTAACCTTTGTGTACTGGTAGGAATGTTGAGATTTATTTTTTAGCACTATTCAATGAAAATATTATTCCTAGGCTTGGAGTGTAATTAGTAGTTCAGCAGTTATGGAGCACGTGTAAGGCCCTAGGCTAACTCTAGGATCCCCCCAACAAAAGGAAAATCCTAAAAAGGATTTAGAGAGAAAAGCTAAGTCTGACAGAAGATACCTGACAGACATCAGGAGTAAGGGGACTGTCTTTGGAAGGCGGCCAGGAACCCAGACGCTGCTCAGCACGACAAGATTACCGTGGGGATTCCCTAGCCCCTTGACGCCTGCTTCAGCCTGGGTCACCACCACCCAGCTCCTAAATGATTTTAGGGTCTTAACTCTTGAGGGGGGGATGTTGTAGGCAGGTAGACCTTAAGCTTAGAGGTCACTGAAGGGAGGACCCACCTCCTAGGTCCCCAGTAACAGTAGAAATGAAAGAGACACTTCCTCCTGATGAGAAGAACGAAGTTCTCTGGTCCTGAGAGCCTGTCAATCACTCACCTGGTCAAGAGAGCACCCCTCACATGCTGAAGAGGTGGGAAGACTCCTTAATCTCTTAATGTACTATACCCACCCCCTCAAAAAAACCAAAAACCTTCCTCGGCAAAGTTGCTTGCAGACCCTTGCTGCTAAGTTGGCTGCTTTTCTGAGTCTTAACTTTAAAAGCCTAACTTTCTCTTTGCTTTTCCCGTTCTCTCTTCTTTGGATGCTGGCCTGGACGCTTCTAGCTCCAAGTCCCTGATCTGACAATCCTTTTTTCTTATGGGAAATTCCCACTCTCGGGAGTCTTTTTCAATATTTTAATAAAATCTACTCTTGCCCTCCTCACTTCCTTCCTCACATTCCTTAATTCTTCTTAGGTATACACAGTGAACTCAAGAGCCCTCGTCACTGGGGAGAGGCTAAAACCCCATAACGCACTGCTACTGAGCGGGAACACACCATGGAGAGGAGGAAGGAAACAACACCCGCGCTAACAATTCAGCCCTCGCATCCTTGGGCGCTAGAAAACTCGTTCCATCGACTCTACTTGTCCTCTTAGGCTTTCAGGAGGTAGTTTGTATTCTCCTGACCTTCTGTGCTCACCTAACTAGCATTTCTCTCCTTTGCCTCTCTAAGACTCCCCAACACCTTTATCTTCATCGAAGAGAGCTCCTATGAGACCATGAGACTGTCTGGAGCTTTCCTCGATTTTCTTTGGGTGATTTTGTCTTGTTAACAACTGTCTTCCCGGTGGCTCTGGGGGGCTGCATCACAGTAACTGTGTGACGTGAAGAACTTCCATCTACATCCCCAGCTCAGACACGCTCATCTCTCCAGTCTAAATGACACCCCCGGTAAGCCTGGGCTTTATTTCACTGGCTCTCCCATTACCTCTCCTAACTAAAAAGAAAAGTAGAAAAAAACAAAAAAACAATCAAACAAGTCTACCCTTCCTTCGGCTGCTTCTGCCTAGAGGAATTATATTAATACCTGTGAAATTATCAAGACAAGACTAAAACTCAACCCCCATTAATTTCTATGCTCTGCATGAGTCTCGAAGGACAATGAGGAAATGGTCATGAAGCTTCATTCGTCACGTAAAAATATTTAGGCACTTTCTAGGTTAATGGTTCTTAACAGGGGTTAATGCCCCACTCCCAACCTCGGAGACCCGTGCTGGGGCGGGGGAGGCTGTGGGTGACTACAATTAATGGGCACCAGAGACCACTTGTGGGTAGGGACCAGGAAAACTCAACATTGGACAACTGTGTTTCAAGTATCACATTAGAACTATCCAGTCTAAAAGGCTCAGAATACCAAGATATCACAGAAACAATGCTCCGAGCTATTTTTCTTTAAGCCACAAGATGGCAATAAACTTCAAGAAAGTCCAGGGAGGAAAAAAAAACCAATCACCTATTTAGCTAAAAAAACATGTAGTTTACAAATCAAATCTCTAAGCCAAAAAAAAAGCTCTCCAAAGCTGAGCACTTTTAAATGAGCCCATGGATCCTCGTTTTCATCTGTGACAGCAGCTAATGATTCTTTCCAGACCAAGACCACAGAAACCTCATTCTGCTAATTCTTCTTTCTTCAGTAATTTCATCTTTTGAAAGATCAAGTAGGGGGCTGGAGAGATGGATCAACAGTTAACGCGCTTGCCTGCAAAGCCCAACAACCAGGTTTCTACTCCCCAGTGCCCATGTAAAGCCAGATGCACAAGGTGGCACATGTATTTGGATTTGTTTGCAGTGGCTAGAGGCCCTGGTGTACCCATTCTCTCTCTCTCTCTTTCTCTCTCTCTCTCTCTCCCCCTGCCTCCCTCCCTCCTTGCAAATAAATAAATTTTAAAAAAAAACATTAAAAAAATCCTAGGTTGGGATTGAAGTCAGTATTATTAGAAGGTAAAATCGCAGCAGCGCTATCTTTCTCAAATATAATAGGTGTACTGAGACATGTCCTGAAGTGAAGGGAATCCTGAATCCTGGATGAAAAAGAAACTTTGAAAGCAGCCCATGTTGGCACTTTTACCATGTGCTGCTGGGATTACTAAATTTGCTGTTGTAACACAACCTAGAGTAACAAGGAATGACGCAGAGGCACCTCACTTTCCTGTGAACACACCGCCAACCAAGTGACAGCACAGCAGCAAGCCCAGTGAGAGGAAACAAGCACTAGGGGCAGAAGTAATGGAGAAATTAAGAGAAAAACGAGAAGGCCAGAGATGTAGCAAGACTGCAAACCTATCTTCTTAGGAAGTCTCAGGTATGTCACCTGACATCGGCCATGGAACATCTTTGCCCACAAACAAAAGCACTCAAAGAGCAATGGCTACCTTCGTAAGTGAGCATTTTCACTTCTCAAAGGCTGCATGGCCAGCGCCACTTCAACTTGAGTATTGGTGTGTCCATTCACTGCTAGAAGCCCGGATACACACGTCTCCACTTCTGTCGTCAGTCTCTGAATTTCTGAATCCTCTAGAAAAGGCAGAATGCAGTACGATCAACATTTCCCGGTGACTTGCAATACAAACCCCATTTTCCTTTTCCTTTTCCTGCTTTCTGCGCTTGCTTACTTAGTTCTAGAATGGCTCTAAAGAAATGAAATCCAATCAACTTAAGACTGATCATAAATCACAGAGTTACTATACACACTGACTTTATTTTTGGTTGAGTGAATTGGTAAGAGCTTTACAAGTATCTTCCACTTCCTCCTCAACCAAGGTCTATGGTGAACTTCTACAGTTACTCCAAGTCTCGTATAACTGATTAGCTATAAACACTTGCAATACAATCTTCAATCCTATCTTAAAAAATTAGTTTTGGTGACTTAATTAGCAAAATACTGAGTGAGGTTTTCTAAGGTTAGCTTTTATTATGTGATGTTGTAAGATTTAATATGATGTGCCTCACACACACATTAATTAGAGAGGGGATATTTTGGAGGTGGCAACAGATATGAACAGAACAGTACAATATCTTTCATCCTCTTATTTTTGTCCTTTCGTTCTAAGTCCAGCTTTCTACAGACTAAACATTTAAAATATTCACTGAAGAGCTTCAGAGCATATTCAAATGACAAAAGCGCCTCCATCCAATGTCAGAGACGCACACTGTCAATGACTAGGCCAGTTCCCGAGCAATCTTCCGGGAATGTTTGTAGAGCATCTTTGCTGAAGGCAGTCAAGAACGGGACTCCACCACTTTTTAGAGCTCTAACTTTAGTAAAATCATTAACTCTTTTTTTAAAAAAAATACCTAATCTTTAAAAAACTGTATTTCCTTAAATTGACAAAATTATATAACTTGTGTATAATGTTTTGAATAATAAGCACATTATAGGATAGCTAAGTTGACACACACTGCCTCATAAACTTTTTTTTTTGTGGTAAAAAGACTGAAAATTTGGGGCAAGAGACAGAGGGGTTAAAGGTGCTTGTTTGTGAGGCCTGGTGGCCTGGATTAAATTCCCCAGCTCCCATGCAAAGTTGGGCAAACAAAGTCTGGAGTTTGTTTGCAGTGGCAGGAAGCCCTGGTGTACCCATACGTTTTCTCTCTCAAGTAAATAAAATACCAACAATCCAATTTCTTAGCCATCTGAAAAACATTTGGTCGTTCACACCAGGTGTGCACCAGGTCTTCCCTGCTGTCTAACTGAGCTCTACTCTCTGACCAGCTTTCCCATCAAATGAGATCATTTACAGAAAATACAGACAGTGCTGGTTCTATGGTTAGTGTTCAGTCAGTGCTACCTAGGACAGTCAGAGCTCTTATTGCGATTGTTACCTTGACTGTTCAGCAGAAAGAATAGGATTTTGAAGGTCTACAAACAGCAATGGCTTGCAGCCTCATGGTTCAGAAGAGGTTAGATTCTGTGTGTGTGATGGTCTGCAAATGTAGTTAGTGCTTCCACAACCCAGCACTGCGCTTCCCAAGATGACACAGCTGTACTTTGCCCCAGGATATATTCTATTACTTTAGAATAGAGATGCATAATTTAGAAATTACTATCAGCTGACTCAAAGACATTTTTTTGATTCAAGAAAAAAAATCTAAAGCAAGCTAAAAAGGGCTTTAGAAGATTGGGCCACTCCTCAAAGTGTGATTTGTTACAACAATATAGAATATAGCTGTTGAGGATTAAGTGCTGGGAGAAAGAAAGCTACTTTCTTTTTTTTTTTTTTGGTAGGGTCTCACTACCCAGCACTGTAGCCCAGGCTGACCTGGAATTATCCACTATGTAGTCTCAAGGTGGCCTCAAACTCACAGCCATCCTCCTACCTCTGCCTCCCAAGTGCTGGCATTAAAGGCTGCACCACCACACCCAGCTCCTATTTTTAAATAGAAAAATCATCAGTGCTCTCATCACCATACTTTTCTCTCTACAAATTCTCTTTCATTGACTCTTTCAAAGTCCATCTGTGTCAAAGAGAGAGAGTGCACATATGCAGGCAATGAGCTGCCTGACATTCCTCACACAGAAAAGAAGGGACTAACCCTAAAGAGCAGCAGGCGTGGTGGTGCATGCTTGTGATCCCAGCACTTGTGAAGCATCAGGCCTTCAGGCCATCTTGAAGCCAGCCTAGGCTACAGAAGGTAAGGCACTTACTTTAGTATCAGAGCTGGTATCCCCAGTGCCCATGAAAAGGCCAGTAAGTGTGGTGGACTGTTTGCAATCCTCATACTTGAGAGGCAGAGACGGAGATCCCTGGGTAAAAATGGCTAGCTAGGTCAGCAAGCTCTGGGTGCGAAGGAAAGACCCTGCGTCAGCAAGCGAGGAAGACACCTGCCCACCTCTGGCCTCTACATGCATGCACACACTTACGTCCAAATGCATACACAACCCCGCCAATAACCCAAAGACAAACAGGCAGAACTCATGTACTTATTAGCTAAGTCACAACTGCATAAAAACCACCACAAACTAGTGTCAGTTATTCTAAACTTGAATGACAGCTGAACAATACGACACCACTCTTCTATTCTACAGAAAGCGTAAAGTAAGCACACATCTACCTTGCTCTGCTCCCAGGGCCTTGAGCTCTCCCAGCAGGTATGTTAGAGTTCTAACTCTTTCAGCAACCTGGTTCACTGCATTCTGAGAGTGCACGCTGGAGTGCTCGGCTTCATCTGAGGACTCTCCAGCCTGCTCCTTGGCACATCTTTCTCCATCAGTGACCGGGAAGGCTGGCTGTGACGGAGTGGGGCTCTGCTGTGTCGGACTGTCCTGGGAAGCTTCTTTTCCAGGAGGTGGAAACACAGACATGTGTGTTTGAAAATGCTTAAGGAGGTCTGCTTCCTTAGGAACTCTTTGTTGTGGGAGAATCCACTGAGCGAGATTCAGATGCCGACACATGGGAACAGCAGCTCCGTCAGTGTGGGCCGGGCTGCAGGCAGCTCCGGGGGGGACGGCAAGCACGTCCCTGGCATCAGGATAGTTTGCAGACGTTGTCTGGCCTTGTGAGCCAAGCTGGCTGCCGCCATGTGCCTGTGCTTCCGAGAGAGAGAGAGAGAGAGAGAGAGAGAGAGAGAGAGAGAGAGAGAGAGAGAGAGAGAGAGAGAGAGAGAACAGTCACAGACTACCACAAACTCAAATCAGTAATATTAGAAAATAACTAATACTCCAAGACAACTTTGTGATATTTTCAGCTTAGAACCAAGCCGGGCGTCTCCTCTGTGCAGCTAAAGCTTAGGAAAAGCGCTCTGCAATCTGCTGACGCTGCAAGACTGTGACCAAACTCGACTGTTTGCAACTGTCCTGCAGGCTTTAAGGACACCAGGTGGTGGTCTACTTTTGGACTAACATTTCCATTTTGGGAAACTGTTCAACATACAAAAAGCGTTGGACCTGGGCTCAATCCTCGGCACCATAAGACACAAATAAACATAGACACACACAGTGTCTATGCACACAGTGTGTGTGCAGTATGAATGTATGTATGTATGTGCAGAGACATTACAAGAAAGAAATGAAAAACTGGCTATTACTTACACATCTAACCAGAGTGGTTACTTCACAATAGATACGTATACAACATGGCTCAAAGACATTGTCTTGAGCTAGGCGTGGTGGCGCACGCCTTTAACCCCAGCACTTGGGAGGCAGAGGTAAGAGGATCGTGCGAGTTTGAGGCCAGCCTGAGACTACAGAGTGAATTCCAGGTCAGCCAGGGCTAGAGCGAGACCTTACCATGAAAAACGAAAAAATGATCATAAAATATAGCATTAACTATCCATAAAAAATATAGAGAAATGTATTTATACGAACACATTAAGTGAAAAGAGCAGCATATAAAATTGTGTAAAATTATAACTTATTTTAAAAAGAAGCAAGCTTAACAAACAGAAACCAGAAGTGACAGAGACTAAATGAGTGGAGAACAACGGTCCTAGGGAACTAGCTGCGAGTGGTTAATGTCCTAATACATTCAAGTTTGATAAATGCAATACTCCAATCCCAAGATACAGCTTCTACGAGCTAACCATGACTTGCACAGCATGCACACGGTACCCACAGAATGAACCGCAGGGGTGCAGGACGGCTGCCGAGGTGACGGGATCGAGCTGGAGGCACAGCAGCCACAAGCACAGTGTGGTGTCGCCTGAGATTCTAGAAGAGGTAGAAAACATCACCACATGTCAAACTTGTCTACCACAACAAAGCAGTCTTTGAAACTACGTGCACTAACCAGAGCCAGATGCAGCAGGAAGCCCGTTAGGGCCATTCTTTGAAGGCACGCTCCTCATCAGGGACATCTGCGTCTGCACATGCTCGCAGAGCGCTTGGTAGATGATGGGTGAGAACATTCTATAGTGATCTTGTAACGACCAATCTTGGGCTGTGTCTGACGCGTCTCTCTCACTTCCCGAAGAAGCTTCAGGAGCTGTCTGTTTCTTACTTGAAGATACTAATGTGGATGAAGGAAAAAAAGTTCCTAAATATGACTCTTCAGAAACCTGACCGTATGTTAGGATTTGCAAAAAGGATTCTCAGATGTCGTTCAGCTGATCACACACTTCACAGAAAGGCTTCACTTTTGCTTTAAACGCTCAACAGCCACAGGTGGCCAGCGCCTACCTTCTCCAACAGCTCGGTCAGCAGACTGTGAGGCTAAGTGTGGAGTGGAGAACGGAAGGAAGCCATTTTCCTGCCTTCATTCTGACTCAGGACCATCTAGAGCAACAAGCCAAGTCCTTCTCCCTTTGTTTTCTTGGCCTTTTTGCATCTTGGTCTCCAACAGTCAGGGCCACTGCCTTCGATTTTCTAATCTTCACTCTTACGCTAAATACAAGCCTGCGCTGAAGCACTGGCGTTTCTGGTCCCCCCAAAATAGCTGATTCCACACGGAATTCTCATTGTCCTCTGACTTGGTCAGCATGCACCGTGTGTAGGTATTGAAACATTACAAGGTACTCCATTCTCATGCACAGTAACATGTAGACTTTAAAAATAACCCTGGGCTGGCGAGATGGCTGAGTCAGGAAAATGCTCGACCTGTCAGCATGAGGACCTGCGTTGACGTCCCCAGCACCACCGTGAAAAAGGAGCTCCTGTCATGACCGCTTCAACTCGTTTTGTGCTGTAAGCCTCTAAGAGACAACAGACCGACTCAGGTAAGACAGCAAGGCTGGCCATGGAGAGACACGGTACTGGCTGAAGGCGGCGTCAGGCACCAGCAGGCTTTCTCTACCTATCCAATACGGAGCTTCAGTACCATGTAGCCTTACTATGCACTTCAAGTGTGGCTCATGACCAACGCAGATACATACATACAAAATGATACTGAAATGTTATGTGTAATACACCTGAAATTAACCAGTCTGTGATTATCGTAGGGGCAGGTAAACAAGAGGAGCTGAACACCTTCTGTGTGCCATGCAAATCCCGTCCCCTTTTCCACTTTTCTTAGGAAATGATAACAAGCCAAGGGATTATTTGGCACCGAGAAGCTGACTAGAAAAAGAAGCGCAGCATATACATACACCTAAACAAAAATACATTCAAATGCAACTGTAGAATCCCGATAATGCAGTTAACCTGCAGAATTCAGCTGGTCTTTAAGTACCCAAGAGAAGCAATGCTTACATATTTCTTTTTGGACTATCGAAGGAGCAACACGTTTTTCACGGCCTTTCTTTCTAGAGCCACAGTTTTTGCCTTCTAAAGGTCTGGAATTACATCTATTTCCTGAAAATGCTACTTCTGAACCTATTAATAATGAAAACAAAAACTGGTTAACGTTTAAAAGAACCACTTCATTGGGAAAAGGCAATTAGCAAAGAATTTAGAACTCAAACCTGAATCTTCATTTCTCAAAATGTCCCGCAGCAAAGAGGCACAGCCATCGAGCCCCTGCACAGTTTCATTCTGTAATCAGAAAGCCACTGAGGACACATCTGTACTAAGAGGGAAACTATCCTGCAGAGCTGAGGCACATTTCTTTGAAGGAACTGATGAGGTTCACACCTCCTTGGTGCCAGACCCCCCCTCCGCCCCTGCACCTGGCGCTTGAGACACAAACCACCTTACCTGACTTTCTGAGTCAGAATGAACAGGACAGCCAGAGTCTGCGTGAAGGCGTGCTGTCTTTCTTAAATGAACCCTAGGAAGCAAGGTTAACACTCTTAGAAATAATATGAATCTATTTTCTCACAGTACATAAATAATCATTTTCTTTCCAGCCAAGATTAGAAAAGAAAGCTTATACAACCACACACTAAAATGATTGACCCAGCTTGGGAAGGTAGAGGCTCATCTGTTTTTCTAAGATAAGCAAAATCTAACCCAAAATCTAGCCCAAAGACCAGAAATCTTTCCCCTGGATTTTCTAGTTACAGACCTTTTACAAGGACTCACCCTTTCTTTCCATTGGTGAATTTAGCCGATCCAGAATGCCTCCCTACAGATAACACCTAGGACATAATATATTACAGCAGTTACATACTTTTCCATTACGTTTTCAATATGTCACTTGGACAAACCCTGAAACAGATTGCAGCTTTCTCGTATTTTTTTTTTTACCATCAAACCGAAACACTGAAGTTCATGTCCCTTTGGCAACCACCGCTCTACTTTTCTGTAAGCGTGACTTCTTTAGAGACCTCATCTAATCGGCCCTCCTTTACTGGAAGAACGTCTTCAGGCTCCGTCCGTGTTGTAGCGAAACTTGACTCGTGCCTAGAATCCCAGCACTAAGGAGGCAGGAGGGTAAGGAGTTCAAAGGCATCCCAGCTAAGCAGCCGGCCTGAGCTAAATCAGACCCCGACTCAAAAGCAAGCAAACAAACATCTATCATGGTGGAGGCTGTTCTGGAAGAGTTCATGAAAAAAGTCATGGCCAGTCTTAACAGGTGAGTCAGCATTTGGGTGTATTGATAAACAAAGGAAGACCAAAACAAAACAAATCCCCCCCACATTTACAAAATTGCTGAAAATCTACCATCTGCCAGGCACAATCCTAAACCTCGGAGATACAGAAATAAGATACTCCAGTCGCGGTGGAGACCAGCAATCCGGGTAGCGAGCACGAGAGGTGATTTGATCAAGTCATTAGCATGAAGCCCGGCGTGGTGGCACA
>PVHP010034359.1:0-19162 GCA_004024765.1 Zapus hudsonius
TATTATGGTGTATGCCTTTAATCCCAGCACGCTGGGAGATAGGAATATCACCACTGGGGGACCCCGCTGAGAGGCATGGAGAACATAGGGTTAAAGGAAAATTGAGACTGGAATGAAACCCAGATAATCTCTTATCTGAGACCGGGAGGAGTTCAGCATTGGCTCCTTTCTTTTATCCTAAAAACTCCAGCACCCTGACAGGTCTAAACAAACTCTGGTAAGCCCAGACACTTCCAGGCCTGAGTCCACTAAAGCTCACATACCCCAGCTGTAACAACAAGCCTAGACAATAAAAGTTTAAAGGTCATAGCCTCTCTGCCATCGAGTCCATGTCTAAAGGCATGTAATTCCCGCCACTTGGAGCTGAGAAAGCCCCCCTCAATTTATCTATGCAAACTAATCATCCACAGGTTACTGGTTCTTGCCAATCCCTTCATGAAACGTCCACAGACTACCCTGGCCCTGCCAATCCCCTTGCCACTTATGACCCTACCTCTGATTTTTCCTTTATATAAACAACTTTTCCTGCATAATAAATGAACTCTTCACCGCATGTGTCTCCCAGGTGGCTATGCCCATTGGCTCACTGCTGTCCCAAGACTCTGTCCACCCAGCTGAGTGGATGAATTGGGGTGTGAGTGTACAATGACCACCCCCAAAGAATCCATGAACCACACACCATGATTTTGAGGCCAGCCTGAGACTACAAGGTGAATTCCAGGTGAGCCTGGGCTGGATTGAAACCCTATTTCAACCCCCCTACAAAAGAAAAAAGAAATGAAAAAGAAAACAAAAGAACAAAAACAGAGTTTTTAATCTCATATTATGTGAAAGGTAGTGTATTCAGTTGAAATATGAAAGTTGTCACTGAAACTGAAAAAGTCTTTTTAAGAACACCTGTGCTCCCCCTCCCTCTCCTGGCTTCTATCTAATGTGTGTTTCATAAATCTCTTCCATTATGGTATTAAGCTTACTTTGGAATATAGAAAGATATAGTGAATAATTCCAATAACTTCTGTACATGTAACCTTAGATGGAAACCACTTAAGTACTTCTAAACTAATGTTTCAATTCTCTGAAAATATTTATTTGCTGTTATTGATTATGAATAACAGGTGGCAGAATTCAGGCATCTTCAAACAGATGCATCCTATTGTCTAAAGAAAAAAAACACAAATATATCAAGGGGAAAGAAACTCAATTGCCTTATATAAAGGAAACTCAGGTTTCATAATATGAGGAAAATGAAAGTGTGATGTTAAAATAAATAAAATTCATTGGCCTTCAAAATCTTGATATGCTCTTGCCCATCCTGTATCTATTTCGGTCTTCTCTAGAGACTTAGATTTCCCTGTTTACTTTTCTTACTTACTTGGAAAGCGAGTTTTCATTAATTTAGGAGCAGCCATGAGTCGCAGGGTTTTTAACCCTTTTATACTTCTTCAGGTGCAGTGCATTTGACACTGTCTAGATTTATACAATTTAAAGGTGTGAACAACAATGAACAAATTTCCTGATCTTAAAAGCAAAAAAAAAAAAAAAAAAATGGGGGGTAGGATGAGAAGTAATGAGCCAACAGAAATGAGTATACTTACTTCAGGACCCTGGATATCTTCCTGTTCTTACTGAATTGATTCTACATCTGCCATGTTTCATTTCTCTGAAATCAGCTTGTGTACTTAATGGTCCAGACTGGGCAATCAATGTTGATTTCAATCAACTTCAGATTGATGCAAGAGGTCTACTGCGGCTCCAAGAGCCAGCTGTGTGAATGTAAGAGAAAGAAGACTCAGCTTTTTCCTTAATTATATATTTCCGCACATTTAAAACATGCTGATGTTATAATGACCCAGTAAACACTTTTATCTTAGAAAAGAAATCACTGGATAAGTCACCAAAGGTTGTATATTCAAATTCTAGCACTCTGAGATGATGCTTCAGAAAATAATTTCTTTCTGACTTAATATCCTGCTAGGAATGATTTAATGTCTTGTTAGCCACTTAGAAACGAATCTGTTATATACAAGAATAAGATGATGGCAATTCAGTGGTAGTTGAGAGTATATTGTTTCCAAGGTAAACATTGTAGAACAATGCCTTTTATCCTTCTATGGGAGAAGGGCCCCATGTTCTCTCCATTTGCTAATGTGATACAATTCTCATTTCAACTTGATGTTGGTCTGACAGAATAAAGATTCAAAGCAGTAACAATATTGCTTTATCCTTGAAAATAAGGTATGCATGTTTACCTTTTAGAAACAAAGGTAGGTAAGATGCATTGTTCATCTTTCATGTCTTCAAAATCTCCAACAGGGCATCCTGTGCTCTGCACAGTTTCCCTTATGGTGCCAAGTGCATTACTTCTCCAAAGAGCAAATGGAAACAGAAAAGGAAGCAAGTGTTTAAATCACCAAATAATACAGGAAAGGAACATATTCCTATAGTCTGTTTGGGCTTTAGGTATTACTATTAAATAGACAAGATTATAAAAGTGCATTTTTGTTAACAGTAAAAAAAGAAGAGGTACAGACCCTTCCTTATATATTCATAAAGTCTTCTCAAAAGTGACCCTGATCATAGAATTTTACATTTATTGAGCTAATTTACTTAGGGTTTTGCTCAATGTATTATAAAACATACCATATGTGTATAAAATTTCATTATGTCATTCAGAATAATTTCATGATCAAAAACTCTGTAGTTGGACTGGAGAGATGGCTCCATGGTTAAGTTGCATTACTGAAAGGTTCAATTCCCCCTGTACTCACTAAAGCCAGAAGCACAAAGTGGTGCATGCATCTGAAGGTCATTTGCAGTGGCTAGATGCCCTGGTGCACCCATTCTCTCTCTGTCTCTCTTTTTCTCTCTCTGTCTCTCTCTGTTTCTGCCTCTTTTTCTCTCATACAATTTTGCAAATAAATAAATAAATAAAAGATATTGAATATCTTTTGTTTTTCACCCACATTTTCTCCCTTGCCATAACCTATGGTAAACACCAATTATTATTTCTTTATATTATTTATATGCTCTTTTGAAGACCATTTTAATTATATTGAGGCCCTAATTATCTATCATTACTTGTGTTATAGATAACAATAATTACAATAGTCTATGTCTTTTAGGTTGCTTTAATACCTTCTTGTAAAATTTTATAGAATTATATTTAACAGACATGCTTCATTTTGAGTATTTTGCTATTATGTATAAGATCTCTCTCTGTGTCCTCCATATTTCTCTTTTTTGTTTTCATATGCCTATTTGATTCACACCATTTGTTGGAAAAGATTATATTTATTCAATTAACTTCATTTTCTGCCATGTGAAAGAAAAGTTGACTACAGTAACAGTTCAGTACAGTTTTCCTGTAAAATTATGTGTTTAGGAATTTCCACATAGTTATCAGACTACACAGTATCACCTCATTTTGTCACCCTAACCCTGCACACCCAAGTGGATATCCTTGCTTATTTTTTTAAAAACTTATTTATTGTTAATTATTAGACACTATATATGATCAAAACTTGTGATGGTACCCACATTTCCCTCCCCCCTGTCACCAACCCACTGAGGGCCTCTTCAGTGGGTTTGCTGGATGAGGGTGTTATGAATTGTACAAGAAGTAGCCAGTTTATTCTTTTTGTGTTGTTGCTGGGAGGACAGGCAATGTCTCTGGATATTGGTGGAGGCTACCTTTTTTAATCTTCCCTTTATTTTGTTCCTAACTTGTCTTCTTTTATTCCAGTCATACCCTAAAACAAGCTGTGACAGAGTGCCATAGACTTCAATTAGGTTACCTTATCATCACTCAAAGTGCATTTCTTTTAAGAAGACTTTTGTGGGAAAGCAAAATATAAAATTTTGTCTCTGCAAGTGTGCTCACATATAACATTCTTAATTTCTTTTGTCCATGGAATAATTTATTTCCAAACATTAAACTAAGTTTATTTTCTATGGCACACTCTACTTCACAAATAAATTTGAACTGATTTTTCTCATACATTTCTTATAATACCTCTGTATTTCGTTATTTCTACTTTAATAAATAAGCGTTTGGAATCTGTTTGAGGGTTCCAGAAAATCCCTGTTAAAACACTTGGCAAAGCACTTTCATCAATGTGGTGGCTACATTTAGTTGATAAATGATAGTTACTGATTTAGCAATGGATTGAAAGATTATACTGCAGAAATTATCTCATGTCAGAGGAGAAGAGTTAAATCAAAACTTAGAAATCCTGTGAAGTGACAGCATGTGAAGTTTCATGAAAGCTGCATCTGGAAAATAGCAAATATTAATGACAGCATGTGAAGTTTCATGAAAGCTGCATCTGGAAAATAGCAAATATTAATGAGTCATAAAAAAGAGACCAAGTCGTGTGAAAAATGTAGAGAGTAAAATATACATGTTTTGAAATTCTCTTTAGACATATCTTTGTACCAGTGCACACAAACATATTTAATTATACATGCAATACATCTTATTAATATTTTAGCATATAAACAATGAACCCATTTGACACATATTTGTCTGTACCACAAAACTCAAAGAGGATTCATTGATAGACTTTTGAGGAACTTTAAAAATATATTTTATTTATTTATTTATTTATTTATTTATTTATTTATTTATTTATGAGAGAGAGAGAGAGAGAGAGAGAGAGAGAGAGAGAGAGAGAGAGAGAGAGAGAGAATGGGTGAGCCAGGATCTCTAGCTACTACCAACAAACTCCAGAAGCATGGACCACCTTGTGCATCAGGCTTTACATGGGTACTGGAGAATCAAACTAGGCTTTTCAGACAAGGCTTTAACCACTGAGAAATCTCTCCAATCCTTGAGGAATGTTTTGAAAAAATGAGTGATAGACAAAACACTCAAGGTTTACATCTTTACATCATTCCCAAAGAAGGATATTCACCAAAGAATGCTACCTTTTTCAAGGTCAGGCTTAAAAAAAAAAAAGTCTCCTGTATCCACATTGACTTATGTTCTCTGCAGAGCCACATTGAATTACTACTATGAATGTTTGCTTCTTGCTCCTCACATACTTTTTGTTTGTATTTGCTCATTTTTGTTGTTTGTTTTTTCAAGGTAGGATCTCTCTCTAACCCAGGATGCCCTGGAATTCACGATGTATTCTTAGGCTTGCCTCGAGCTCACAGATTTCCTCTGCTTCCCTAGTGCTGGGACTGAAGATGTGTGCATCACCTTAAATATATGGTGCTTATGTTGCTCTCATGTATTATTTATCACTTAGGTCAAATGTCACATTAATAGCGTTTCTTGGACTTGCTCACTCTGTCTGAATAGATGAGTAGTGTCTACCATTTTTGGTAGTGAATACTATAATTTTCTCTGGGCCTCTACTTCTCTCTGTCTTTCTCATTTCATTCTATCTTCTACTTATAACTGCTTCATTTTTTCTCTTTTTGCTTATTTACTTTTCAGTACCCTCCAACATATTTCATTTCTATGAGGAATCAAATTATGCCTCAGTCATTTTGAATACCTAGTGTCTCCCACATTGACTAACTCATACTGGGTGCTTAATAATTACTTGTTAGAAAAAAATAATGAATGATTACCTTCTAGGGTTCTCATTAGGTACATTGTAATTTTTCTCCATATTATGTATTTTAAATTATGTATCAATGACTTATGTGGATTATAGGATAAATAGATTATATAATTTTCTGTGTTCCTATCATATTTTAAATATCAAAACAGAGGTCAGTTTTAACATTGTATTTGTTCCATTTTCTTTAATATACCTGAGAGATTGAATAACATTTACATTAATAATGTCCTTCACAAATATTCCAATGCTCCAATTTCCATGCCAGTAAGATTCACGTGTTGGGTAAAATTATTTAGAAGGAAGTGGATACTTTTCAATTTCATACCCCTTATATCCAGAGAGTATCTCTTGCTTCAACAGTTCACCCGTCTTCAGGTACTTCTGCAATTTCAGAGAACACTAGGAGGATTTGGTGTTTGTCTTACTCCACATTTGTCAATTGTTTGTCATTGACAAAAAACACACATTCATCAAATTCAACAGACTTACCACAGAGTAATAGGTAGCAATAGCAAAAACCACATGAGCTGAAATGTCAATGGAAAGGAAGCATTCTATGAAAGGTAGGCATGATCAAGTGTTGATGCTTTCCTACTGTATGATAGCAACTTTCTTTT
The DNA here is from genome assembly GCA_004024765.1 of Zapus hudsonius. NCBI lineage: Eukaryota > Metazoa > Chordata > Mammalia > Rodentia > Dipodidae > Zapus > Zapus hudsonius. The sequence goes on from PVHP010034359.1 coordinate 6,191, forward strand.
GTATAATTTAACAAAAAACATATTTATAGGATAATATTTGGTGTGTTGGTACATATCAACAATGCATTACTATAAATGAAGGCCAGTTAACAAATATGTTTCCTTAGACATTTCCTTTCTGTATCTTTGGAATGTTCAAAATCTTTCTCCAGAGAATTGTTAACTGCAGTCACCCTCCTGTCTAACTGTATGTGTTATCCTGTATTCAACCTACTTTAATCCCTGGTACTCCAACCCTTTCTAGACACTGGTAACTTTTATGTTCTTTCTGCCTAACAAAATCAACTTCATAAAAATCAATGTTTTAAGTTCCACATGAGTAAGACATGTGTTGCTTTTGTTTCTATTCTTGGATGATTTCACTTACTATAATTTTCTTTTCCCATTTCATCCCATGTGAGAAATTCATGGATGACATTTTTAATGGCTGACATATTCATTTGTGTATACACAGCACAGTTTCTCTTCGTGGTTATCCATGAAGATCTGTTGTGTTGAAGAGAAGTTGTGTTTATTTCTGTATTTTGGCTATTGTGAGTAGTACTGCAGTGAACACTGAAGTGCTGTGTTTTTATTATTATGACATATCAATCCTGTAAACTAATGGCATTTACTGTGATATCTCACATATGTATTCAATGTTCTTAGGTCACATTCATGCATCTTGCTCCTACCATCATTACTTACCTTCCAAATCACTTCCAAACACTTGCCATTAGGGGCCGGAGAGATGGCTCAGAGGTTAAGGCACTCGCCTCCAGTGCCTAAGGCCCCGGGTTCAATGTCCCAGTACCCACATATGCCAGATCCACAAGGTGGTGGCCCTGATATTCTCTCTCTCTCTTTCTCCCTCTCTCTCTCTCATCTCTCTGCTTGAAAATGAATAAATAAAATATTAAAAAAAACATTTGCCATTACTCTTGTACTTTTAGGTCAACTTATTTTATCTTGTTTCCATGTATGAGAGGGAATAAGAAATTGTGTTTTCCTGTGTCTGACTTATTCATTGTGAGTAACTCAGATTTCATTGTGTTTATATCAACCATATATTCTTTATCTGTCATATGCTAAGTAACTAGATTAATTAATTTTATTTTACCAATCAACATTACCTCACAAATATTTCTTCTGTGTATTGACTTTATTTATTTTAGACAGGTTTCTCATTGATATTCTGGTGTTATTTCTTTAGGTTATATACCTGGAATCCAAGATAGCAATTATATTTCCAGGTAGAAATATAACTTTCTTTTGAAAGTACTTTTGAAATATGTTCTTCAGAATGGCTTTATTAGTCATCTTTTTATTAGTATAATGAAATTTGACACAAGCTACTTATGAAGTAAAGGGATTTATTTTGGTTCACATGTCTATAGTAGTTTATGTTCAAATACAAGATTAAGGAACACCAAGGTTAAGCCTCCTGTAACAGAAAAACACAATGGAAAGAGAGTATGTCAGAGTGAACAGTTACATTTTGAGCCAGAATATGTGTGTAGTTTGTGTGTAAGAGAGAGGGGGGAGGCAGCAGTGTCTTTATTCTTTTTGAGAGCACACCCTAAAAAATAAGCCCGCTTTCTAAAGATTAAATTATTTCCAAATAATCCTACCCTTGGAGAAACTTGTGATGTATAAAATTACTGTAAAAAACATTCATCTAAATCATAATATATTGATTCTGGCCCCAAATGTTTATATCCACTTCCTAATGCAAGATATACTTATTCTATTATCAAGAATTTTCAAAATTCTAGTCTTCCAGCATTACTCAAAACTTCATATCCTGGGCGTAGAGATTTCTCAGTGGTTAAAGCACTTGTCTGAAAAGCAGAATGATCCTGGTTCTATTCCCCAGTACCCACATGAAGTCAGTCCTGGCTTGCCTTTCTCCCATTCATTCTCCCTTTCTCATTCTCTCTCACCCATCTCCTTCTCTCCTTCCTTGTAAATTCATAAATAAAATATTTTTATAAAGTTCATATCCAAAGTCTTCTCCAAGACACAAGGCCATCTCAACTCTATATAGTTTTCCTAAAGATCTAAGCTAGATATTTCAAAGACAAAATAGCACAGGATAATCATTTCTTTTCTAAAGGGATGAATTAAGTAAATATAAAGGGGGAATTGGTCCAAAGTAAGGCTAAAACCCTTTATGATTAAAAAAATACTCAATTAGCACACATGACTACCTTATCAGGCAGCATCTGTATGCTGCACATTGGCTAACCTGGTAAGCATCGCAAGCATGCCCTCTCCTTTGGCTTTACTCCTACAGCCTCAGAAGCCACTTCCCCATCAGGATTTCCCTGGAGGGACTTTGATTCCATAGTATAACTCTAAATGGTTGTTGTCATCAGCTCCATGTTGCTGGGAGATACATCAGAAGCAGCTTTGATCTCACTTTCCAATGGAGATTCTGTTTGTATTTTTCAGAAGGCAGGGAGAGAGCTATAGCCTTTCCAACCCTACCAATGAACCGCAGGCCAATAGCTGACATCCTGGCAAGAGATGAGCCACCCCAGACCTACTCTGGAGGCTCCACATGGAACCCGGCACAGTGGTGGGATAAGCAAGACACCTATAACCACAGCCAATCAGTGAACACAGGATAAGCCAGACAGACACCAACAATTTTCAACACAACCTAACACAGTACAATGACCCCATTCTACTGTTTTAACATTCAGTAATAGTAGTGTTCTAGCATGAATGTATTCTTATTTTGAAATCTTTTAACATGTAAACTTCTTATCATCCCATAGCATCTCAGAAGATAGTGAAAAGCAGCCTTTACTCATTGGCTTTTCCCAATTGAATAATCACTGTGGTCTGAAACCTCTTCGACATGGCCTTTACTCTCTATGGTTCCATCAGCACATTCAACATACCAGACTGAAGAACCAGCATTGAAATTCCATGTAAGGTAACACTCATAGTAAGCTAGGCTTTTTCTAGTCTTATCCATCAAAGTATTCCAAGAGTTTTCCATAAGTCAATTCCAAGAATGCTTCCACATGCTACTTAGTTGTAACAGTCCATATTTTCAGCATCAATATTCTTCAATAGTTAACTTGCCATCACTATAATAAAATACCTTGTACAGACAGGTTTATTTTGTCTGGATTTTCAAGTACAAGAACAATTTGCCCCATGGTTTTGGTATCTTGGATATTAAGCACATCATATCTGAAGTGTGTGTTCGAGGTAACAACACATCAGTATTCAGAGAGCAGACACCTGGGCCTCAGAAATCTCCTCTGAGATCATATGGGTAGAAGACATAGTGCCAAGGAAAAAATAAGAAAAATGTTTTTAAATAAGGAACTCATCTCCTCTCTGTGCACTTCTGCTAACAAAAGTTGGCTGACAGGCTGGGCTTGTGGTTAATATAACCACCCATCTTGTGGTTCCAGCCACTCCCTTCAACTGCAACTTCCTCTTTTTGTCTGTCTCAGACAAGGCCATTTTGTATTTTCTATTCTCTTTTCCAAAACAAACCCATTCCATTTAAACTGTCTGTTTCTCGAGTCAATAAACATGCTCTCTTTGCTGAAACTCATACCCCAAATTACAAAATTGTAACAGATTCCTCAACGCTCTGTTCAGAATTTGGACTCGATTCATCAGAACCAGGCTGCAGCTTGAATATAACCTCCTTCCTGAACATTCCCAGTGTCTTGCCTTACCTTTCCTGTAATAATACTTTTAATGACTTAATGTTTACTGAGGAGAAACCCAGATCATAAAGGTTCCATCATCTCCTCCCCACAACAGTGCCATCCTGGGGATAACACCTTAACATATGGACTTTTTGAGTCATATTCATCCAAATCATAGCAGTGAATATGTAATTTACTGTTGTAGTCTGAATGTACTATGTCCCTGATAGGTTCATGTGGTTGAATGCTTGGTCCTGCAGCAGTTGATGGAGTTTGGGAAGACTGTGGAACCTGGAGGAGGAGCCTTGCTGGAGGAGGTGGGTCACAGGAATGGGATGGATCTTGAAGTTTTTATAACTGAAGCCCATTTCCTGTTTGTTCTCTGCTTTCTGATTGAATGCAGTGTGTGACCAGTGTCTTCCCACTCCTCGCTACCACAGCATTTTAGCAATGGTGAATTGTATTCCTTCCAAGCTGTAAACCAGGAAAAAAATCCCTTTCCTTCCCTAAATTGCTTAATGTCAGGTATGTAGTCACAAGAAGTAACTAAGATAGAGTGGATCAGAGCTTACCTTTTGAAGACTTACAGACAGTTGCAAATTTTGTCATTTTTCACCATAGCCATTCTGGGCAAAGTTAATATCTCATTGCAGTTTTTATTATATTTTCTTGAAGAGTAGAATTTTATATTATAATTGGTGATTTAGATCATATGTATTTTTTTGAAATATAATTATTGGGATCAGTCACCAAATTTTAAATCAGATTTATGTGGGGATTTTTAACATGGATGTTTGAGCTGTTTATGTATTGTAGTTATTTTTTTCTGTCAGATGCATAGTTTTCAAGTATTCCTCTCCCATTCTTAAGTTTGTTTTTTTTTTCCTCTATGGAATATATACTTTACTGTGCAAGTACTTTTAAATTTGATATAATCCCAGTTACTTTTGCTGTTTTCTCCTGTGCTTTTTCAGTTTTGTTCAAAAACCTATTGCCCTGATAGCTGCCAGGTTTCTGCTGGGTATTGGTAGTTTTATAGGATACATTTCAAATTTATATCTGTGATGCATTTTATGTTACTCTTTGATATGTAGAGTCTAAATAGTAGTGCCACCATGTTTTTATAACTATGGGTGTCCAGTTTCTCTGGCACTGTTTATAAAATAAAGCACGGCCTTCAGCATTAAAGCAACTTTTGGTAATTTTACCAAAAGCTGTAGAGACATTGGTTTATGAATTAGCCATTTTTTCCATCTAGATCTACAATAGATTTTTTTCCAACACTGATATTTTGATTTACATAGATCTTTAAGATGCATGTGGCAATTTCATTCATATTCTTTTTGTTCAAGATTGCTTTGGACAATAAGAATTTTGCTGATGAATTTTAAGATTTCCCTGATGAACACCATTATTATTTTGACAGTAGGTCCATAAATTGCTTTGTACAGCACAGACATGTATGCAATACAGTTCTTCAATACATGAATTTTGTTCTATTTTGTGTGTTTTATATGCAGTTACTAACCCTGGAGGTTTCAGTGTTAATGTAAGTCATTTTATACTTCCTTGGCAGGATTCATTTATTATCATTTTATTATTTTTATCTATTTTTAATGATATTGATTCTTAATGTCTGTGCTACTTTACTTTGGTGTGTCATGCTAAGATGCTTTGAATAGTGGGTTTGGATCTTCCAACCTCACTGAATTTAGCTATAGTCTGAAGCATATATTTTTGGAGTCTTTAAGTTTTGCTTGCTATATAACCATAATCTGCAAACAAAAATATTTGATTTCTTCTTATTAGAATACTTTCTATTTCTTTCTCTCAGGAATTGTGCTTGATAAAATTTTCAGTACTATATTGAATGTTTATTTTTTTCAAATCTATATCTTTGATCCATCTTTGAGATATTTTCAACTACTCCCCATATAGCATAACATTAGCTATAGGTATGTCATGCGCTCCCTTAATTTATCTATAGAAACATTTTTCCTAGACTTAATTTTTGAGGTATTTTTTAAATAAAAGAATACTTTACCTATCTGGTGCTGTTTTTGATAGAACTTACTGTTTTACTCTTTTTCCCCTTTGTGCATTGTATCCTTGCATTCTGCTTAAATATGGTATAAACATTTTTGGTAAACTGTTTAATTAAAATTACTAGAATTTTATAGGTTACTTATTTTTCTCTTTAAATGGTGTTCAGCAGAAATATTGGTCTATAGTTTTCATTAGTATTCCTTTGTCTGGTTTAGTATTAAACTAATATTGGCTTTTTAGAATGGATATGGATAAGATTGTTAACATTCAGTTTTTTGAACAGTCTAACAACGAATGTTACTTGTATGTGGGCAGAACATATCCTTTCCTTCTAGTATTTTAATACACTGGTAAATGAACTTGTAATATTCCCTTACAAGTCCTTTGCATTTCTGTGCTTTTGCCTCCATGTCTTTTTTCCATGTGTAATTTTACTTTTTATGCTACAGTGTCTGCCAGTATGTGGGTTCTGGGGCTCTCCTCCTGGGAAGTGTTTTATCCATTGAGCAATCTCGCCAGTGTCTGTCATGGGGTAACCTGGACTGAGATATAACATTTGGTTGATGCATTGTAGATCTACAGACACCATGACATCTGAGTCCTCTAAGGAATTTCCAGTAGATCTCTAACAGAGTAGCTTATAATTCTCTAGTCAAAAATTTTCATAGTTGATTTTACATGTTAATATGTTAACTGGTCATAAAACTGATTTAATTTAGTACTTTACATTTTAGTAATAGTCAACAAAACTACTTTTGAAATATATTTTTGGTGTTTTTATTGGAATAAAATAATAAATATATATATACATATATTAACAAAAAATAAGCTCAGTATCATAAGTTATTAGAGGAAATCATTAAAACCAGGATGATAGTCCCTTAAATATTCTCCCACCACCATTGCTCTTGCATTCTTTCCTCCACCTCTTCCACAAATTTCTCTGAGTCATGGTGGGTGAGTTTAAATTCTCCATAATTATTAGGTTTTCAAGAGTATCTGAATTTGTGTTTTGGACAATTTTGGGCACCATTGGTGCTAATCTCAATTATCCTTTCCATAGGATATTTTATAAATCTATTTATAGAGGAAATTTTTATGGTTTCTAAATTATACTCCTTATTCTCTTTATAATATATTCCATCCTAAGACATCATTATTCATTATATTTCATCCATTTACAAATGTGATTTCGGTTTTTATTCCTTGCTCTGTTCAGCAATTTTTTTTCTTTATTGTCCATAATGAGTTACATTGTTTAGTGGGCCATCCATGAGTTGTTATCCTCAATTCCCCATTGCTCCCCTTCCCCATCCCCAGTCAGCTGGATATCCTCATGTTTCATCATTTTAAAGAACAGTTTTCTCAAAAGTGTCCAGAACTGGGTTTATTTGTATTGAATTATATAAAGTATACACAGCATATTAATGTATCTTTCTCAAAATTTCTTCTGAAACTAAATAAAGATATTTATATTTCCATTTAATATTAGGTCAAGGAATTATTTGGACAAACCTAAATAAGAGTTTTTACAGCTAAGTCAGCATGAATTGAACGTAGAGTAATCAGAGGCTCACAATATGTCAGAGTGCCTCCTGGATCATAATCCTTGCAGGTGGCAAAGAAATATCTATCTATACATCAATATCTAGCTCAAGCTTGTAGCTCAGTGGAGTAAAGTATAAGTCTAACAGGCAATATGATGGTGTTTCAGACTATAACAATCACTAGGTATGTGAAATCCCTAAAGGCAAGAGAGGTAGAAAAATAGTCAGTAAATAGGAATTTAAAGACAAACCAGAAAAATGCATAAAACAAATCTATGATTATGTCCAGCTTTTTGTTGATTTTGGGTCTTTTTTTTGGGGTGGGGATATGTATTAGCCTCACTATTCTGTCCAAAGTGGCCTCAAACTCCTGTGCTAAACAGACACACTTGACTTACACTCCCAATCCTCAGGGAACACTGGTGGGTTTCACAATACTTGACTCTAATTAAAGGTATTTATTCTATGGTGTAAAACAGTTTGATACAATTATACTTATTCTTTTCTGTCTGTAAACAGTATTTAAGCAGCATTTCTGTACATTGCATCGTTTAAACAGCTTTCTAAAGTCTGTTCAAGAGCTTGAGAGATGGTTCTGTGGTTAAAAATGCTTGCTGGCAAAGCCTGGCAGCCTGGGTTCAATTCTCCAGTACCAATGTAAAGCCAGATGCACAAAGTGGCACATGCACCTTTAGTTCCATTAAAATGATAAGAAGCTCTGATGTGTTCATTCTTTTATGTTCTCCCTCCGCCTTCTCTGTCCCTCCCTCTCTTGCTCTCTTTTTCTCACTTTATCTCTTCTTGAAAATCAATAAATAAAATATAAAATGTCTATAGAAAATCACTGTTCAAAGCCTTGGGCAGAGAACAAATGGAACAAGAGATACAAGAAGAGAACATGAATGTAATCAAAGCTAATAGGTAATCTCTGATGTGTGTGGCATCAAGAATTCTGACTGTTTCTGAATGATTCCAGTTATCTATCTTCAGATCTGCTTCTACCACATGTACAAGCTATTGGGAAGCAACCAGCCTAAGAAATGAGAGAAGGTAATCAGCAATTCTGTATGGGTTTTTATATGATCATAACAATATTATTAAGTCATGAGGCAATGTAGTGAGAAATAATAACTGAGTTGTGAAAATTTCTACTTTCCTGCTAGTTAAAAGAAGTATTTGTTTTTATTATTGTGCTTTGATGTATGGTCTGTTAAGAATCATCCTGGGGTTATTGTGTTTTGTTAGTTCTGAATTTTCTAATAATTTAGCTAATATAAATAGAGTTGTAATAACTGGGAGATAGATGCTTAGTAACAGAAGGCTGGCCAGACTATATTAAACACAGGACAGACAAATTAAATATTATCATCTTTAACATATTTTTGTTTTTCTTAAATTTCTCCCTTTTATATATTCTAGAAAACTGCCTATATGCATTGTTAGCCTGCTATTTCTATTTTGTTAAATATGATTTAGGATAGTCATGTTAAGGACAATGATTCCAGATACTAGAATCTAAAATCTGTTGGGAAAATAAGGGATGACCCCATGGTTTGTCTGTTAGCTTTTCAACAAGGTCAACAATTAACTATGAACTCAAGTCATAAAGTCAGGTAGTATTCCTGAACCTAACAGTGTAAAAATGTGTATTGGTTTTCATAGAATAATGACATTCTTGTGCAGTGCATCATCCAGAAGTTAGATGAAAGCTAAAATAATCTAATATGCTTCAGGATGCACATGAGGCTATAACAAACTACCTACACACGTTCTTAAAGTTTCATTGTAAGTATGTCTTAAGAAGCCAAAATGATTATAAATCCTTTAATTTTGTTAATTATGTATTCATATTTATTCCTGGCATCCTGATTATTTCTTTGCACTGTCCAGGATTAAGGAAGTCAGGAATAACATGAAATGATATAATTGATTGGAATGTCCTGAATTTATTATAAGATTAGCACTGAACATGTTTTTGCATTTAAAATTTTTTAAATTATTCATAAATCACGTTTTTGCATTTAAAATTTTTAAAATTATTCAAAAATAAAATCCCATGTGGAATATCATTGATATTTAGGTTATTGTACTTCAAACTTGAGACTATACCATACTCCATTTGACATTTAAGTTTTTCTTTTCAAAAAGTTAGACCAAATGTTAAGTTTTAATTGAACATTATTTATATAACTGAAATAAGAACACATGCATAATAATTTCACTTTAATCTTAGGGGGAAAAGCTAACAAGCTAGTTATGAACTAACATCTCTCATCAAATTAATGGCTTTGCCTATTTTTTTTAATTGTCCACAATGAGTTACATTATTTAATGAGCAAACAATGAGTTGTTATCCCCAGTTCTTCTCCTCCTTCATGGGCAGTCTGGATGAGTCCTTGTGGCAGGGGACTATGGATAGCCTAGGAGTCACTCTGGTTCTCCAGGCCCTAGTATGTTGTTACTGGGTGAGGGGGGGTCTCAAGTCTCTGAATATTCTCCCCCACCAAGGCTCTCACAATCTTTCCGCCCCCTCTTCTGCTCAGTTCCCTGAGTCAAGGTGGGTGAGTATTAAGGCTGTTCTATTGTTGAGATCTTAGGGGTCTCTGTACTTCTGCTTTAGGTTGTGTCAAAAATCATTGGTGTCTGTCTCACTGGCTTGTCCTGTGTTGAATGATTGGCTGTCACTAGGGGGTCACTTGTTCATCCCATCATTCTCTGTGGGGTTCCTATGGATCCTCCAAGTTATGTCTGGGGTGGCTCATCTCTTGTCAGGATGTCAGCTATCGGCCTGCAGTTCATTGGTAGGGTTGGATGAGCCACAGCTCTCTTGCTGCATTCTGAAAGATACAAACAGAATCTCCATCAGAGAGTGAGATCAGTATAGGTTAACTGAGATACACATCTCTGAATTAGCTAGATTCTATTTTTAGTAGCCTTTCCTTCAACCGCCGGAATAGTGTATCACTCATTGCCTAATTCTTATGCCTGCTGAATACAGCTCATTAAGTTTATGCTCTTTTATATGCATTACAATAGCACCTTGTATGTTTTTTTTTATTTTTTAATGATCATCCTATAAATCATTTACTAGGTAAGGAAGCTTAACCTACTTTCCCAAGGATTAAAATCTCTTCAAATCACTGATCAAAAGATAAAATTTTGAAAATACTTTGTCCTTGTGTCTAAATTACTTTTATGGGCTTAATATAAACTCTCATAGTTTGTAACTTAAAAGATAGGAACATATGTTCTCCGTTTGGAGGCTAGAAATTCTTTTTTTATTGTCCATAATGAGTTACATTATTTAGTTGGCAAACAATGAGTTTTTATCCCCAATTCCTGGATGCCCCATCCCCCATCCCCAGTCAGCTGGATATCCTCCTCCTCCATAGGTCGTCTGGATCAGTCCTTGTGACAGGGGACCATGGAAATCCTAGTATTTAGCCAGGTTCTCCTGGCCCTAGTATGTTGTTACTGAGGGGTGCCATGCCTCTGGATAGTCTCCCCCACCATGGCTTTCACAATCTTTCTGCCCCCTTCCGCTCAGTTCCCTGAGTTGTGGTGGGTGAGTATTAAGTCTGCTTTAATGTTGTGAGCTCAGGGGACTTTGTGTGGAAAATTGTTAGTTTCTTTCACCCTTGCTTATTCTGAGTTGATTGAATGGCTGTGGCTGTGGGTCCCTTGTTCATCCCATCCTTCTCTGTAGGGTTCCATATGGATCCTTCACGATATGACTGTGGTGGCTCATCTCTTGCCAAGGTCTCAGCTTTCTGCCTGCGGTCGGTTGGTAGGGTTATATGGGCCACAGATCTCTCACTGCATCCTAAAAAATACAAACACAATCTCCATCGGAGAGTGAGGTCAGTATAGATTAACAAATATACACAATTCTGGATTACCTAGATTCTATTATTAGTAGTGGAAGCTAGAAATTCTATAGCTTGTTTTGAGCAAGATTTCTAGAGGAAGGTCCTTCCTCGTTTGTAGAAACAGTTCTTTTTAACATAGACTCTTACACACTTTCTTAATTCCGGGGAGTGGGGGAAGGAGATTTAGAATCACCTCCACAGGGTGTAGCCTTCATGGCCCTCAAAAACATATCTATAACTATATCCATCTATCTATATATCTGTCTATCTATCTATCATCTATCTGTAGGTTATTCAGCTCTTTGGAATGGAGAATTTGGAATAGCCTTGGCTCATGAGCATATGATAGCAGAAATCCAATGATTTCTAAATCATCTTCCAGTCCTTAAGAATAATACACATTATAGCCAGCAGCTCTGTGCTTTGGTGTGTTGGAGTCCCAGAATCTGGAAGGATGTTTCTTGTTCTTTTTATACTTTCTATGTCTATACATTCATTGCCTCTTCTTAAAGCTATTGTTTAGTGCAGTGTCAAGGGAAACCTTTTCCCTCGGTTGATGTGAACGCAGGCCTTTTCCCCCAAATGGCACAGAAGACAGACAATAACACCAAAATTAGTTTTGGTGAACTAATGAATTTATTGGGATTACTTACAGAGCAGGATGGGGTTGCTTACTCCTAGGAGCAACAGATGACTCAAAAGCAACAGTATCACTTAAAAATCTCACCCCAACATAGGTGCAGACTAAGGGAAGCTATTTTCCTGAAGTTCATTGAACATCCTGCAAGAAACTCAGCAGGACCAAGAGTCTTTAAACTCTGATACTTGCAGGCAGCTCAATCATATTGCACCATGAGCATGCAGATAAATCTGAGTCTCCTCTCTAAGCACTTGTTTTCTCTTTATATAACCCTTGGCAAGGTCTTGCAACCCTTCCTCAAACTTCTTAATTTCCTAAAGCTCCAGAACTTCCTTGCTTTCCCTCCCCAGGAAGGAATATGTCAGTTTCTAATGAACATGACTTTGGGAAGTAATTGTGTGACCTTTAAGTTTCAGGTCTCCCAGACTTGATTTCTTGAATCCCTAGAGCCTCCTTCCTTTCTTCAGGAGGGAATATTTCACATCAGTGGTATCTGCTACACACCCTTCAGTGTTACACCTCTGCTCTTTAAATACTTTCTCTCTTACAAAATAAAGAAAATTTCCAAATCTTCAGGTTGTTTTCTTTAAAAAATACATATTTCCAAGATACAATGACACAAGGTGAACATTCTCATTCCAAAAGAAAGACACACAGAAAACGAAGAAGTATCACCCTAAAGCCAAACAGAAACCTTGCTGGAACAAACAAGACAAACTCCATATTGTGTTGGGATACGGGCTCATATGGTGACATACTCCCTGGATATTTTCTGGCTGCATTTCACACAAACACCCTCTGGGAAGGTCCTGTAAAAGCTCAACAGACATTCCATGTTTCTAGCTATTTTTAGTTCCACAGTTATTGTTTGCTCATATGTATATGTGTGTTGGGGGGGTAGGAGTATTTTCCAGGTGTCACAACACTTTCACTTGAAATCTCTGGAAACTTCCATGACCCCCATCAGATCTTGAATTCTGCATGCCTGCCCAACCAGCTTATTTGGATGGTGTTAGTGAGTGCTATTCTCAGTTTTATTTAACTACAACTGCAGTGGTTTGGGGTATTTCATGGAATAGAAACCTGGGAAGGTCTAAAAGGCAGATCTTGGAAGACATGTCACTAGGGCTGTCTTCTCAGGGGAATCTAGCCTGGAAAATCCTTCAAAGAAATGTGCATTTCTACATCTTTGAGCATAGGATAGATAAAAG
>PVHP010034360.1:6867-19186 GCA_004024765.1 Zapus hudsonius
TCTCTCTCTCTCTCTCTCTCTCTCTCTCTCTCTCTCTCTCTCTCTCTCTCTCTCTCTCTGCTTGAAAATGAATAAATAAAATATTTTTTAAAAAGATGTCTTCCATGATGAGCAAGGGTGTTTGAGAAATGCTGTATTGCTTAACACTCAGGTTTCTAAGTATCAAAGTGTTTGTGTAAAATGCAACCATGAGTTACTCATGCCAAGATGTCTATAAACATTTTCATTTTCCTATAAATAATTACTCGAAGAGAAAAAGAGCAAATAGACGAAAGGACTTTAGCACCCTAAGTGCTTGTACTTCATCCAAATCTGCTTCATAAAGTCTCCATGGAAGAACCGGGGATGTGATTTTAATGGGCTGGGGAGGCTCTTGCACGTTGAGAAAGCTCAGTGCTCGGAGTCACCCCACGTACTTTATACATTTATTTCGAGAAGAATAGTTTCGTCTTAATTATTTATGAAAATAGCTCTCGGTGCTCTAGTAAATGTCCTTTGGTGCATATTTTGTAAAAGTAATGAAGTCTTTGTAATGTGGGCTTTCTCTGCAGCGATCAGCTGCCCTCTCCTCGCTAAGGAAGCAGGGCAGTGGAGTGTGTTGGTGTTTGCGTATAAGTGTGTGTATAAATTACCAGAATTGAGGGTTAGAAGGGGGCCATGGAATCTGATTGAGGATTTCTCAGTGGCCCTGGCTACCAATCATCCTCTCCCCAAGCTATAACACTGGCAACTTTGACGAAAGAAAACATCTCCAGGAGGGAGAGAATCAGCCTGTCTGGGTGTTTATTTCTGTTGTTTTCTTTCTCTTCTTGCGTGTTCTCCTTCTGTTGCCGTATTCTTATGGTGTTGCAATAAAATACAAAGCAAGAAAGACTATCAATCTTCTATATTTCCCTCTGGCCTAAGTTATACATAACGTAGTTTATGAATATGGCCTATTATATCAAGGGACCTTCTTTCTTTTTCTTTTGCTCCTCTCTCCCTGCCTCCTCTGCTATAAGGTTAGATTGGAGTCCTTCCCCTTCTAGGACACTTCTACACACCCAAACCTGGGAGAGTTCAGAAGGTGGAGGCAGCCGGCATGTGTCATCCAGTCAGTTCAGTTGTAATTTGAAGGCTGACCGCCAACCTTACCGACTGTTTTATATGTTCTCGGTAAGCCCAATGGTACCCAGTGTCCAACAAGCACTGATAATAATAAGAATCAGATATCACTTTATAATGAGTAGAGAAAGTCTTGGCATCCTTTGCTATAATTAATCTTTGTGGCTTTGCTATTTTCAGGTCACTTAAAGGATCCCAATGTGCTGTAGTTTGCAATAGGAATTTCTATTTCATAGAGGTTTGCTGCATAAGCTCTTTTCAGGGGAGAAGCCAATGAGCGCTTGCATCTCCGGGTAGGGCACCCCTATTAGACTAAAGGCTGATTCCACAAGAGTTCAACATGGAGAACGAATGAGTCTATTGGGCTTCCTTACAGAGCATAGGTGAAGGGTTGCGTATTTAGACTCCTAAGCAGCTATAGCTCAAAAGGTCTTATTCCAGCATGGATGCATTCTTCCCATAGCTGTATAGATGGAGCTCTCTGTCCCATGAACTTCCACACTCTATATTTTCTATCTCTCCCTGGGACCATACATCCTTGTGCCTCGTGGATCCTTACATATAGCTGGCATGAGGGCTAGAGATCCTTCCTACCCTATTCTTGTATGGGGGAATGTCAACAGACCTCGTGAGCGGTCATACTGTTTCAGAGAAAAGATGGGAACATCGTTTTCTTAGAGCATCATATAACAAGGTTTTACAGAAATTTCATGAGATAATGCCTGTGAAGTATCTTATAAAAAGAAAAAGAAAACAATCATGCCTCAAAAGTGGTAAGTGAAGGTCTCTTAGTGAACAAACCTAGATATATCTTATTTATCTTTTGCTTTTGTATGTGTGTGTGGTCTACATGTGTGTGTATGCATGTTCACATGTGTGGTGATACACGTGTGTGCAGGTCCACAGGCCTGTGTGTATATTTGTGTGTGTGTGTGTGTGTGTGTGTGTGTGTGTGTGTGTGTGTATGTGTTTGCAAGTGCACACTCAGGAGTGTATGTGGAGGCCAGAGGTCAAGGTCAACATTGGGAGTCTTCCTTGATCACTCTCCATCCTATTGTCTAAGACAGGGTCTTTCACTGAGCCCAGAGATCACTGATCTGGCTGGACTAGCTAAGACCTTCCTTCCTCCACCTCCTCAGTGCTGGGAATGCCACCACGTCCAGCTTTTATGTGGGTGCTGGATACTGAGACTGAGGTCCTCACGATGAAGGAGATGGGGGTTTATGAATCCCTTAGATGGAGCCCTTACAATTTTACTATAAAAACTGCATTCCATTTAGACTTCCCATCACTCTGTAGGCTCCAAGACAGGGACTGATTATGTGAAAGCCGTATGTAAGTGTCTCATTTTTAAATGAGATTCCAAACAAATTGTCGTCGCAGAGACAGGAGCCAGTTCTGGTAACATCAAAATTATCCACCTATGAATTAGGCATGGCTTTAGTGTAAGTGAAACATATTGACCAAATTTGTTTGAAATTCCCTGTCTCCAGAAAGTCTCACAGACATTGAATTTGAAGCAAATGGATCACAAGTTGAAAGCAATCAGGGGAAAAAAAAAAAAAACAGATCATTTGAATCTCAGAAGGAGAAATGGAGTGCATGGTCCAGCATTGCCTGAAGGCAGTGTGGGAATCAGCTGAACTGGTCAGGCATCAGGCTGAGCATGGATAGCCCCAAATGGGTAGCAGCTTCTAAGACAGGTGGCTAGGTTGGAGTGGCAATCCGTGGGTACAACCAACAGGGCAATGAGAATGAGCATGAAAAGTCCTTGGTCAGCCAGTGCTGGGGGTACAGTGCTAACCCGTTTTTCTCAGGAGGCAGAGGCAGAAGGTGTGCCAGTTCAGAGCCTGCCTGGGCAACTTAGTGAGACCTTGTTTTGAGATGAAAAAGAAGTCACAAATGTAGCTCAGAGGTACAGCGATTGTTTAGCTTGTGCAGAGCCCTTTGCACAACCCTAACACTGAAAAAAATAACTGGATTAACACACCTTTGTCTGTGTGTGTGTCTACCTGTCAAATACATGTGTCAGAACCTCAGGTGCCACCTTCTGCCTTGTTAAAGGCAGGATCTCTTGTTCACTGCTGTGGACACCAGACTAGCTGGCCTGTGAGCTTCCAGAGATTCTCCTGTCTCTTCCTCCCACCCAGCCATTGGGATTACAGATGAGCGCTAGCATGTCTGGCTTTATGTGAATTCTGGCACTCCAAACTCAGGTTTTCCCATTTGCTCAGCAAGAACTTTACCCACTGAGCTATCCCCAGCCTCAGATTAAACTTCTATTCATGAGGTGAAATGACCATGTAACGAACTACCCCAAAACTTAATGGCTTAAAAACCACATGATTTTATTATTTGCTTCATAGTTCATGTTGAGTAAACATAATTCATGTTTAAGTCCATTAGTTTATAATAAGATCTCTACCTACCACCACCACAAAAGCAGACACAAAATCTTATTCACCGTCTTTGAAAGATGCTAGGAGAAGTGGCAAAATTCAAATCAGGGATAGTAAAAAGAGAGTGAAGAATTTACCCGATCCTTCCACAAGATGTACAGCTCCGCCTCAATTTAACTGAAATTTTCTGTACAAAAGTATTTCAGCTAGTAAAGAAGCAATAAAAAGAATCTGTACTTGTAATGCCTCGTTGACTGCTGACTCTGTCTCTTACTGTCAATGTCTGATCATGTCATAGAAGAACCAACTGGATGCTATGTGCCTTCTGATAGATGTGTACAACCTCACTTGACATCATCTTGCCAAAAGCAAAGTCTGATAAAGCCCTAGAAGTACCATTCCACAGGAATACAAGCTACAGTAGAATAGATTTCCGTATTAAGCACTGTCAAGATGCAATCAGCCAAAAAAAGGAAAAAAAAAAAGAACGAAAAAGAAAAAGAAAAAAAAAACAGAAGTTTTCTCAATAATAATAAAAAATATATAGAGAGAGCTGGGCACACGCCTTTAGTCCCAGCACTCGGGAGGCAGAGGTAGGAGGGTCACTGTGAGTTCAAGGCCACCCTGAGACTATATAGTGAATTTCAGGTCAGCCTGGGCTAGAGTGTGACCCTACCTCAAAAAAATAAAATAAAACAAACAGGTTGACAGAGATGGAATGTAGGTACTTGATGAAGCTAGATAACAGATTCACTGGAAAATTTATATGAGTATGACATATGTTAGAGAAATTCCATAGTTTGTTGTTGTTGTTGTTGCTTGCTTGCTTGTTTTGTTTTTTTTTTTGTCCCCCCCCCCTGGTTTTTCAAGGTAGGGTCTCACTGTAGCCCTAGCTGACCCTGGAATTCACTATGTAGTCTCAGGATGGTCTCAAACTCACAGCAATCCTCCTGCCTCTGCCTCCTGAGTACTGGGATTAAAGGCATGGGCCACCACGCCTGGCACTAGCTAGAGCCATCTCTCCAGCCAATTATCTATTTATTTATTTATTATCAATGAAAATACCAAGAGAAATGCAATATCACTCCTAAACCAAAGAGGACAGAGAAAGCCGGAGGTTAGGGTGGGTGGTTCAGGAAACTAATAGAAAAACAGCTGCCCAAATTGTTTCCTGGTGTGGTGGTTAGGTTTTGTTGTCAACTTGGATCTTTTTAATTATCTTGGGCGGGTCTCTGAGGATGTTACATGAAGGCAGCCTCTCAGTAGGGGGCAAGATGTAAAGAAGCTCAAAGAAGCTAGAAGTAAACATCCTTTCTTGTGTGGGCAGTGCAGGAAGGAAATTCCAGAGACTCAGGAAGCCATTAAGTCTGGGAAGGGTTGTAAGACCCCACCCTAAGGCTATATAAAGGGGAAGAAATTCTCTCCTTGGCCTTCCTGCCTGTTTGCTATTGTGTGTGTGGTGTTAGTGATGGGTTTCTCTCTCTGCTCCAACCTGTGAAAGAGGGCCAGCCTCTTTCACTGTTACGGAACTTCCCCTCAATCTGCAGTTTCAATAAATACTTTCCTCCCCCAAATTGTGCCTGGTTTGAAGATTCATCCCAGCAGCGCGTGGCTGACTAGACACCTGATAAATGAAAGCTGATTGATGCTGAGACTCCCCAAGTGTAACCTCCACTCAGTGCATGGGTTGAGCAAGGGCACTGTCTCACCTTGGCCCAGCCTGGGGTAAGTTGGGGAGCCTCTCAGGGCTGCTTGTGTGCTTGCATGGATCCTCAGCAATATTGAGACCAGGGACAGCTGGCAGGGGCTACAGAAGAGAGCAAAGCCAACTGGGCCACAGGAGGAAGTAACCGGAGCCCTTCACTCAGCCTGGGAGCTGAGTTTTAACCTGCCTGCTGTTGCTGGGACTAGGTTGTGACCTAAAGAAACAGCCGCAGGACACCACATGAAGAGTCTCTTACAAAATTTGGAATATGATTTGGCAGGTGCCCATGAGAGTGACTTATAGCCTACTTGAAGGAAAATAGATGTCAGGGAAGGAGGAGCCAGGGTGGAGGCGTGAATGCCACCAACATGGCTGCAGTTCAGTGGCTGTTTTCAATGTTGTGGGCCGTGGGGATCTTGAGGAAGGAAGCTCTCTTCTCCCTCTCAGGCGCTGTGAATTGAAGCTCTTTTCCTCGGCACAGGATCATTCTTTTCCAGTCTTTTTAAGTTGTCCCCTATGTCCTCTAATATTTTTCTTTGCACTTTTAAGTTTTTAAAATTTATTATTATTTTGAGATCAGCTCAGGCTGTTCTCAAATTCATTATGTAGCTGAGGATGATCTTGAACTTTTGACTTTCCTACCTCTACCTGTCAAATGCTGGCATGACAGGTATGCACCACCACACAGGAGTGAATTCAGGGCTTTGTGCACGCTAGGCAATCAGTCTACCATTGAACCACAATCCCAACCCAGATTGCTTTTAGTCAAAGTGTAACTTTGCTTACTGCTGTCTACTATGCATACCATGTCTTCCCACCGTCACCCTGGGTATGCAGCTCTCCCTATTTCATGGATCTCCACTCTTCTTCCTCCTACCTCTTTGTCAGATCTTGCTCTTAAGGAAAAAAGGAATCTCCTATACTTCTTCTCTGAATGTCAGTGCCTTCATTTTTTCTGAAGCTGTGTGGCTTGTTATCATCTTGCCCTTGAACCCTCTGGTGCATGTAATGTCCATGAAAGACTTAAGCAGCAAGAAGCTCTCAGGATAAGGTCACAGAGTTTTCTGATGTGACAAGGCTTCTGTAGGAATTCACTTTATTGGTTGATTTCTCTTTATTCCCCCCAGAGTGTTTATGAGGTGTCATATCTGGATCTTTCTTCATTTTGCTAGGAAAGTCTCTTAGGGCTCTGCAAGAAAGATTGCCTTTTCTTTCCTAACTTGTTTCTCAATTCCTTTATCACTCTATGTGTCATCTGGTTAAAGATGAGAAGAAAGAATTCAGAGCAAGGAAAGGAATGGGGAAAAATGGCCTGTGTCATCTACTGAAATCCAGTTTTGATGAAGTCAAGAGCTAAGTTTTTCTGTGGAAAAATTGAGCAACATCAACCAGAGTGCTGAATATTATGTTCTGTTGATTATGGAGCTCTAGAACCATTCTGAAAGGGAGACATTATAAAACTGAAGCAGGAAGAGGACGAAGGAAAGGAGGAGGAGGAAGAGGGAGAGATTCTTCCTCAGCAAGGTAGAAGGGGAGGACTGACACCTGAAGTTGTCCTGTGACCCCACAAGTGTGCCATGGCATGTGTGGCCCCACACTCACTCACACACATAAACATGACATGATGCACATATAAATTTGTACTTGTATAAGTAAAACATAATTCCAGTTTTTTTATTTTAATTTTGGATACTTTCATACATGTATATAATGTATTTGCCTGGCAGGTAGGTTAGGGAGTTCAGGATCCACAGCTAGGTTGGATTTTTGATGACTTTTCTCCCCCAGTAACATGCATAGCACCTTCTGGCACAAAGAAAGGTAGCCAGTAAAGCTTGGCATGGTGGCGCACACCTTTAGTCCCAGTACTTGGGAGGTAGAGGTAGGAGGATCACTGTGAGTTCGAGGCCACCCTGAGACTACATATTGAATTCCAGGTCAGCCTGGGCTAGAGTGACATCCTACCTCACAAAATAAAAACAAACAAGCAAACAAGAAAAGAAGACAGCCTATGGGGAGGAAGTATCCAGTTCAGTTCCAGCTTGATTTCTCTACATTCTGCAACTGGAGCATGTTTTCAGTAATAGGGACTTGCCATCTGGTTTGGGTGGGCAAATTTTTGTTTGTTTTCTGAGACAGGGTTTCATATATCCCAGGCTGGTCATGTACTTGATATGTAGCCAAGGATGATATTAAACTTTTGATCCTCCTGCCTCAACTTTGAGTGCTGAAATATAGGCATATATCACCACACCCAATTTATGGGGTGCTAGGGATTAAACCCAGGACTTTGTGCATATGAGGTAAGCAGTTTACCAACTGAGCTACATCCTGTCCCTGTTTGATTTTTGAGACAGGGTCTCACACTGTAACACAAGTTGGCCTGGAACTCTCTGTGTAGCCCAGATTGGTCTTGAACTCTCACCAATCCTCTTGCCCCAGCCTCCCAATTGCTGAGATTATAGGAATGTGCCATCATACTGTGACAGGTTAGGGTGACTGGGACCCCAAAGGTAACCAGGAATGTCCTTGGATTTAGGTTACAGTATCTGACCCCCTCCCTGAGTGGGAGGTGTCTCTTACTAGAACTCAAGTCTAGTCCTGGAACTGTGACTGGTCAAAGGCAGGCCAATCACAGTCTCTCTGGTTCATCTGAGTCAGAAAGATAGATACTCACCTGAAAGGGGGTCTCTCTCTCCCTCTCTCCCTCTCTCCCTCTCTCCCTCTCTCCCTCTCCCCTCCCCTCTCTCTCTCCCTCTCTCTCTCTTCCTCTCCCTCTCTCTCTCCCTCTCCCTCTCCAGAGAAACATCTGAATCTTCAGGCTTAGGTAAGGCCCCCTTCACCACAGCCACCAGGGCTATAGTGAGGGGCTGGGGCTTTTTCTTTTCCCACATGGAACTTTTTTTTCTCATGATGGGCGCCCTTTTCTATTTCTCCTTCTTTCTCTGACTTGGCTGGTCAGCACAGATCCTCTGGTTTCATAACCATGTGACTACCACCTCCCCTTGTGCTCTCTCCTTTTGGTGAGAGATCCCTCTAGCTTCTCCTCTTCTCCTTTTTAAGTCTCCCGCTAAACTTTATCTTTTGGGGGTCTATAATTTTAACTCTTTAAATTTATCTGACAAGCATCCGGGTACATGTAAGTTTTAAGGTGCATGGGGACTAGCTGGGAACTGCAAGTACCCCGTTGCAACACCTGGCTCCAAATTTTTAAAAAGAATGAAAAGGGAATCTGTTAAAGTTAAATTCTGAAGTCATAAGAAATCAGAACACATATACTGGAGTTAAATAAGTGATTTTAGAAATCACTGTGCTAAATTTAATTTAGAGAAATTCCATACAGACGTGGAGAGTTGTGGCATGCGTGTGCTGGGATGCACTTGCAATAGGTGAGTTGTCCGTGTTAGCAAGAATACGATTCAGATGGATTAGTGTTGCCATCAGTCAGCTTTCTAGTTGCTGCACAGAAAGAACCCAAACAAAAGCGGCTTGTGGAGGAATGGGTTTATTTGGCTTACGGACTCAAGGGGAGACTCCATTCTGGCAGGGAAAACGATGGCATGAGCAGAGGGCTGGACATCACCTCTGCCACAGCACTGCAAACAGCAGCAGGAAGGTGTGCCAAATACTAGCAAGGGAAAGCTGGCTTATAACCCCCATAAGCCCACCCCCAACAACACAGCTCTAATGAGGTTCTAATTCCCGAATTGCCATCAGCTAAGGATCGATCTATCAGAACACATTCATTTGTTTGTGGAGGACACCTGGATCAAACCATGACAATTATCAAGTTAGGAATTCTCTTCACTGGAGAATGATGATCTCCAACATGGTAAGATTTGAAAGAGGAGCCAGGGATAGGGCAATTGAGCCTCACTACCATCTTGCCCCTAGCGACTCTGCAAAGAAGCTGGCTTCTGTTAGGTACAGTGAATTGTTTCTCATCTTTTGATGACTTGTAATGAACTTACTAGGATAGCTGAGTGACTAGCTGTTCTTATATGTCACACATCAGTACTACACCATTAAAATTTGGACATGGGCTTCTGGAGAAGGAAGAAGAAGGTCACAGTGCTTTTCCAACATACCTCATCATGTGTGGTGTAGAGGAGTCAGCAAGACCCTACCTCATGGTTAAATGCCCTCCAGGATAAGATGGCCCCTGGGACACACCCCTCCAGTAACTGATTTCTGCTTTGCTCCATTCATACAGAAGAATGGCTGCTTTGTGGGATCTGTGGCCTTGTTAACACGCTGTTCTCATTCTCTCTCTCTCTCCTCTCTTCTCTCTTCTCTTTTAACGTAGAGTTGATATGCTGCAAAGTTCTCTGGATATATATGAACAAAATCTGTGCCTATATACCTGTCTGTGATTCTTATTGTGTATGATAAGTATTCCGAAATTTCTTAATGTCTCTTTCTTTCTCTTTCCTTTTTTGTTAAAATGGGGATTGGAAGTGGCAAGCTTGGGTTCTGCTGTGTAGCCCAGGCTGGCCTGGAACTCACTATGTTGTCCAGGCTTGCTCTGAACTCATGTTCTTCCTGCCTCCGCCTCCTAAGAGCTAAGATTACAGGTACGTGTCACTATGTCCAATTTTTTTCTTTTATGTACCCACTAAATTTGACAGCTTAAATTTCTTTAATTTTTAAATAGTTTACATAATTCAGATTTTTAAAAAATATATTAAGTGTTCATAGTAAGAAGCCTGTCTCCTCTGTTCCCATTCTAACCAATTAGTTACTGATCCTGCAGTCATTAATAATGGATTTTCTGTGTCCTTCCAGACATAGTTTATGTATATACAAGAACAAATATACACAGACACTCCTGGGGTTTCCCTTCCCTCTACATTTTAAAAATTTTTTTTCTATACAAATGGCACTCGAGTTTATATACTTTTGAGCTTACTGTTTCCAGGTAAAAATACATTTTGGTATCTTTGAACACTTACTCTGTCTTGGTTAGATTTTTTTTTCTCACACTCACATTTCTCACTCCTAATATTCATCTACTCTGTACTTTTGTATGCTGGAAGCACCTTCCACTCACTGATTAGTGTTACATCTAACACATGTTTGTCTGCTTGGTGTTGACTATTTAAATGTAAGCCTGGCGATGATGTGATTAACACACTTAGCCACCCCTCCCACCTCCCTTTGATACGGGATCTAGCATGGCAACAAGAATCATGACGAGTTTATTAATGCTTTTTCATGACTCTGACTTCGGGTGTCTTCACCACCCACTTAGCATTGGGAAACCGTCTCTATCTACTTTTACGACTATTCAATTAAATTCTAGCTTGTTAATAGACAGATAAATAACAAAGATTGGCCAGATTCTGACAGAAGGGCTGAAGGACTATTCCTTTATTAAGTCGGTATGTTAGGAAAGGAGCTATGAAATGGTGATAAATCTGTCTGTTCTTTCTCATTGTATCTATGTGCTGAGAAACATTCTAATCCAAACAGCAGTTAGGGTTTTTTTTTAGGAATTTGATAAATATATCTAAAATTTAGATCAAGAAGATACATGAATAGCTAACTTATTTTTTTTAAACTAAGAGCAAAGGGATATTAAGATATATGTAAAACCGGGCGTGGTGGCACACCCTTTAATCCCAGCCCTTGGGAGGTAGAGGTAGGAGGATCACTGTGACTTTGAGACCAGTTTGAAACTAAAGAGTGAGTTCCAGATTAGTCTAGGCTAGAGAGAGACCCCACTTCAGAGAGAAAACAGATATATGTTAAGCCAGTAATCAAGACAAGGCTATGTCAGTGCAGGGACAAATCAATGAATGGAACAGAATAAGCAGTCAGAAGTTCACCACTGCAAAGGATTCAATGTGAATATCCTCCCTCCCCCAATTCTGATGCTGAAGTCCAATACCCAAATTGAATGTGTTGGGATGCAGGACGTTTGGAAGATGCTGGAATCGTTAGAGAACACTTATGAATGGGATCAGTGTTCTTATAGAAAAGACTCCACAGAGAGCCCCTCCCCTTTAGTCATATGTTCTTATGATGAGAAACTGATGATGCATGAGGACACCAAACCTTCTGCCACCTTGACCTTGGACGTCCCAGCTTCTACAACTGTGAGAAGTAAATTTCTGTTTTAACTTTACCAGTGTATGTTACTGTTGTACCAGCTCGGACATACTAATGTACCTCAGTAGGTTTGATCACTGTTTTAATTTTGTGATACCACAAAACAATAAAAGAAGCTATGTAGTAGATGGTTTTGTGAAAAGAAAAAAAAATAGCACTCAATGTGTGGGAGGAAAATCGAATCTCTGCCCAAATCTACATCGAAATGTGAAAAGTATAATTATAAAATTAATAAAAGAAAATAGCAAACTACTGGTGACCTAAGTAAAGAACTTGCTTTTTATTTTGTCATATTGTTTTAGATCTGGGGTGGAGCTCAGTTGGTAGAGTGTTTGCCTAGCCTACATAAGGCCCTGGGTTCCATCCCAAGCACTGCATAAAGAGAGCATGATGGTGTAAATCTGTAATTCCAGTATTCAAGAGGTTAAAGCAGGAGATCAGAAGTTCAAGGTCATCCCTATCTATGTATCAACTGTGAGGCCAGCCTGGAATACATGCAACCTTGTGTCCAAAAAAGAGAAAAAAAAAATTCAAATATGTTCAAAAGTTGTGAGAACAATGGATGCAACCACACAGATTTAAACATTTAAAAAATTTCGTTAGAAAGGTTTTTTTCTGTCCCCTTTTAAAATTTCTCTTTCTCTCTTTGACAAGGCATTTTATAGCAGATCTAAGCTTTCATATCATTCCATCTCATTTTAGGGTCTCTTACAACTACAGACACATTGGGAGGGGATTATTGTTGCAGTCAGCTTTCTAGTTGCTGCGCAGAAAGAACCCAAACAAAAGCGGCTTGTGGAAGAATGGGTTTATTTGGCTTACGGACTCGAGGGGAGACTCCATCCTGGCAGGGAAAACGATGGCATGAGCAGAGGGCTGGACATCACCTCTGCCACAGCACTGCAAACAGCGGCAGGAAGGTGTGCCAAACACTGGCAAGGGGAAGCTGGCTTATAACCCCATAAGCTCGCCCCCAACAACACAGCTTCATCGAGGTTGT
>PVHP010034361.1:0-18808 GCA_004024765.1 Zapus hudsonius
GACGGAGGGACGGAGGGACGGAGGGACGGAGGCCGGAGCGCTCACACTTGAGGGCGCTGAAGGCCAGCTCGTAGGCGGCCGTCTGCAGGGCGGCGGCGTCGGCGGCGGCGGGCGTCCCGGGCAGCGGCGGGCTCCCGTAGCGGATCAGCGCCCGCTCGGCGGCCCGCTCCGCGCGGATGCCCTGGAAGACGTTGGCGGCCAGGACGTACACGGGGTCGGGGTAGCCGGCGCTCTCGGGGTCGGGGTCGGGGTCGGCGGCGGGACCCCGGCCCGCGGCGGCGTCCTCGACGTCATCGCGCACAAACTCCACCTCGGTGACGGGCTCCTGCATGGCGGCGGGGCGGCCGGGGCGGCCGGGGCGTCGGCGGCCCTGCGCCCGACCCGGGCCTCCGGGCGAGGAGGGCGGGCGAGGACCGACGGAGCGCGGCTCGGGCGGCGGCCTAGGCCGTTTGCTTCAAGGGCCGCCCACACCTCGGGCCGCTTCCGCCAGCGGGGACGCGCCCGGCGCGCCCTCGGCGCTCCGGGAGCCTGGGGGGGCCCGGGGGGGCTCCTCGGGCCGCGCTCGGGGTACCTGAGGGGGGTTCTGGGGGCACCTCGGGCCGCGCTCGGGGTACCTGAGGGGGGCTCTGGGGGTCCTCGGGCCGCGCTCGAGGTACCTGAGGGTGGCTCTGGGGGGTCCTCGGGCCGCGCTCGGAGTACCTGAGGGGGGTTCTGGGGGGGCTCCTCGGGCCGCGCTCGGGGTACCTGAGAGGGTTCTGGGGGGTCCTGCGGCCGCGCTCGGGGTACCTGGGGGGCTCCTCGGGCGTCCCCGCGCTGGATCTCCTCAGCACCCCGGGGCGCCGCCCTCGGCCCTGGAGCTGGAGAGGCAGCGAAGCGGTTAGGGCCATCGCCAGACCCGACGCACGCAGGAGGGTTCTAGAGGTGGCCCGCGGTGTCTCCCCTCTATGTCTCTCTCCTCTCTCTGTCTCTGTCTCCCCCCCCCCCATGGCTGACCACAGATCTCACAGCCCAGGGGACACCAGCGACCTAACCATCACACCAAGGAGGCCCCTCAGTGGATGAGGGCAGGGAGGAGGGAACTGGGGGTACCAACACATGATGCGTCCATACAAAGCTTCTACTGCGTTAAAAACCAAAAACCAAAGTCCTAATGATGGAGGAGAGGAGCTGGTGGAAGGAGGTTTAATCACAATTTAATTTAATTTACTGAGAAATCAAGCTAAGCTGAAAACCTTCTCTATTGTTAGGATGCTGAAGATTTCAGCAGGCTGTTGGGGGAGAAAAGTCATGAGTGGTTTAAACCCGCAGTGGACCCTCCAAGCTTTACGGCTGGCCAGCCAGGTGAAATGTGCCAACAGGTGCAATGGTGGCACGTCTGTTAGGGGGGAAACCAACTGCTCTCTGTTTGGACTAGAGGCTGTTCACAGGAGGCCTGCTTCTAAAGACCTAATCAAAAGCCTATGGCTTCCTGGAGGGGAAACTACTACTCTGTCTGGCGAAATGTATATATTATGCCCACCAAACTGACTCTAAATACTCTTTTTTTGGAGGTGGGGTTGAGATAGAGTCTCATTCCAGCTCAGGCTGACCTGGAATTCACTATGTAGTCTCGGGCTGGCCTCAAACTCACAGCAAACCTCCTGCCTCTGCCCACCAACTGCCGGGATTAAAGATGTGTGCCACCATACCCAGGCTTAAATGCTTATTTTTATGCCCATATATTAATACTACTCTCAGTTTTCTCTGCCCCGTTGAGATAGCCTGCAGCTTGTTTTTTTTTTTTTTTTTTTTTTTCTCAAAGCTTTTCCTTCCTTTCAAATAATACTCTCACTTTTGGTTAGAGAAGAGTCTCTTTTCAAGTGGTGGTGACTCTGGTCAGACTCAACCATAGTTCTCGCCATAGTACTGAGTGCTGTGTACAGCATTAAGTGAGGCATCTCTATCACACTCATCAAGGCTCAGGGACCTTTGCAGGAGAGGTGGCAGAAAGAATGTAAGAGCCAAAGGAAGATGAAGAATGCTTACAATGCTGTCATTCAGACACCAAGTGGCCTTGAATTCATGACCTCGCAGTGGCTGACGCTATCTACTTACGAGTTTCATTGATAGGAGAGGGGGAAGAAGATGATATCAAGATGGAAGAGAGGAGCGTTAGAAGGGATTTGGTGGGGGGGTTGAGGAGAGAAAGAGAGAGGTAGTGGGAAAGGATTATGATCACCGTATATTTATATTGTCTATATTTATGGAAGTTATCAAGAAAAAAATTTTAAAAATAATCCTGTTGGCCTAGTGGTACCCCTGCACACGGGTGTCAGGGACCCAGAACCTCCTTCAGGTCTGTGTCCAAGGGATGTATACTTGTCACACACCTGCCACACCTCTTCCATAAAGGGAGAAGGGAGAATGGAGACAGGCAGGCCAGTGCCTTTCAAGGACTTGACCTGAAAGATGTCCACATCCCATTTGCTCACTTCCCGCTGGCTACAGACTAGGCTAGAACCTAGTCTTGGAGCATGCTTACCAAGGGAGGTGAGGAAATGTATCAGCTATGAATCGAGGGAACTATTATTTTAAGAGAAGTGAAAAATAATGGGGAGAAATGTGTAGTCTCTGCTGCAGACCTCTTCCCTTGAGCTGTTCTCTCTCCAGTCCACCTGTTCTCCCACAATCCACCTGTTCTCCTACCAATCCAACTGTTCTCCCACAATCCACCTGTTCTCCCACAAGCCACCTGTTCTTCCACCAATCCACCTGTTCTCCCACCAAGCCACCTGTTCTCCTACCAATACACCTGTTCTTCCACCAATCCACCTGTTCTCCCACCAAGCCACCTGTTATTCCTACCAATCCACCTGTTCTTCCACCAATCCACCTGTTCTCCCACAACCCACCTGTTCTCCCACAATCCACCTGTTCTCTCACCAACCCACCTGTTCTTCCATAACCCTCCTGTTCTCCCACAATCCACCTGTTCTACTAATCCACCTGTTCTCCCACCTGTTCTCCCACAATCCATCTGTTCTCCCAATCTACCTGTTCTCCTACCAATCTACTATTCTCTCACAATCCACCTGTTTGTTCTCCCACGATCCACCTGTTCTCCCACCAAACCACCCACTTCCATTATCCATAAAATGCCACTCTTTCATGTAAGAAGTATATATCAAATTCTTGCTGTGTACCTGTCATTGTCAGGTACTAACAATGCTAGGATACTGAAAGTAAGACGTAGCACTCACTGAAAGTCAAATGTAGGTAGACATGATCAGCAGTCTGCCTTCAAGAAATTACTGGGTAAATATACTTTGCTTCATAACTCTTCAATTTTTATTATAAACATTTGTATACATAGCTCTATTGACCATCCTCCATCTTGCTATATAAAACATAATCTAAAATAGTCTTTTAATATTTATTTATTTATTTGCATGCAGAGAGAAGAGAGAATGGGCATGCCAGGACCTCTAGGCACTGCAAACAAAGTCCAGATGCATGCACTACTTTGTGCATCTTGCTTTACCTGGGTACTGGGGAATCGAACCCAGGTGGTTATGCTTTATAGACAAGCACCTTAACTGCTGAGTCATCTCCCCAACCCTCTAATATGGTGTTGTTAGATCTTTTTATTCCCAGATGCGAGGTAAATACAACTCTCACAGAAGATTACAAATTGGTGTCATGGGGGCTATGATACATTTTATCATGTATACAGTATACAATGAACTCTCTAGAGAATATGGCAGAAGAGATAGCTATAATCGTTAAAGTATTTTGTCTTCCAAAATATAAATTAATGAGATTATTTTATAGTGTTGTGACACTTAACTATATTGAAAATAACATTTAATAAAAAAAAATAGCTAGGCTGGAGAGATGGCTCAATGGTTAAGGAACTTGCCTACAAAGCATAATGACCCAAGTTCTATCCCCCAGCACCCATCTAAAGCCAGATACACAAAGTGGCACATGCATCTGGAGTTCATTTGCAGAGGCTGGAGGCCCTGGTGTGCCAATTTTCTTTCTCTCTCTCTCTCTCTCTCTCTCTCTCTCTCTCTCTCTCTCTCTCTCTCTCTCTCTCTCTCTCTCTCTGTCTCTCTCTGCTTGAAAATAAAAAATATTTTTAAAAATCCATATTGAAAAAAGAACAATAAAGAAAGAAAAGAAAAAAATCCATATCCATATTAGCCGGAGACGGTGGCTCACGCCTTTAGTCCCAGCACTAGGGAGACAGAGGTATGAGGATCACAGTGAGTTCAAGGCCACCCTGAGACTACATAGGGAATTCCAGGTCATCCTGAGCTAGAGTGAGACCCTACCTCAAAAAAAAATCTATATTCTCTAAATAAAATTTAGGCAAACAATTGTGGGTTAGTGAATTTGTGGTTACTATTTATTGTAGTCATGCATATAATCCTGCTTCAATACTTCATTACATCATACTTCTGGTTTATAGCCTCATTGTGGATTTAATGTATTAGAGAGGATGCTAAAAGGAGAGCATATTAAATTTCAGTGTATATTGCAAAGAAGTAACCATGGAGATAAGTCTGTGGGTTCAGTTATTGTGAAAGTAGTATAGTAAAAAAAAACATGTTGTCTTTGTTTAAGTCACTTTCTGTAACATGATCACAACATTAAATCGCAGATGGTTTAGGAATTAAAAATCAGATTCCTGGAGCTTTCTGGGGACATTAAAGAGTAATTTTCCCCAGGGGGTAAAATATTTGAAATATTTAAATTAACCAGTTTTTCATTTGGCTCAAAATGCTTGTAATATTTGTCCACTTGCTCTGAACACAAAAAATCGTGTCCCATTCCACTAGAGCCTGTTTGAAAAGAAATGAAAAAGCATATGAGATATAAAAATTTTAATTTTGTGTCCTTAAACATGAGGACCCAATTAATAATTACTGCTTCTTGGAAATACATAGTTGATTTTCTTTGCAATATTTCTTTTTTTTAAAGTCTTTCTTCTTTTTACATCCCAAATAGATTTATTTTTTAAAAGAATGGATTAAAGAAATATAACTACAGGACATAGAAATATGAAATAGAGGGCTGGAGAGATGGCTTAGCAGTTAAGACATTTGCCTGCAAAGCAGAAGGACCCGAGTTCAGTTCCCCAGTTCCCACATAAAGCCAGATCACAAGGTTGCGCATGTGTCTTGAGTTTGCAGTGGCTGGAGGCCCTGGTGCACCCATTCTCATGCTCTCTCACTCTCTCTCTCTCACTCTCTTGTAAATAAATAAATTTTTTAAATAAGTAATATGAAATAGAAAAAAAGTACCAATGAAAGCAGATTTGCTAATCATTTTATAACCACAGGAAAATAGTGCAGAGGATGCCCTGTACAAAAGTCAAGGTTGAAAGCAAGGCATTCTCTTCCAACCTCTGATAGTTATTAGCATTTAAGCTGCGGGCCTGGTTTTTCTTTTCGTTAGTTCACTGAGTGTTTGGCACAGTCCGTGTTTCTTCCCAGATGTGAAAGAAAGACCGGCTCTTTGACTCAGGTAGTAGATGAAGTGTTTAGTTTCATGTGTCATATAACGACCTAGTTCCTCTCCTCAATGTACTCAATGTCAAACTCCTTCTCAGGATGCACCTCCATGCCCTTTTCTGTATCTGTTTAACACCTGAGAATCACACTCCACCCAGCCCTGTTATATCTCGTCCAACACGTCTGCATTTTTGGTCACTGACACAGGTTACTCCTGGCTGTGGTGGAACCAGTGCTGGCCAACAGCAACAATCTCGTGGTGGTGAGAGGTGGGCAGGGAACACTGAAGTCACAAAGTCATAGTGTGTTACCTCATTCTTCTATAATGTTCTCTCTTGTGCTATTACAGGACTTAAGCTATGCCCAGCTTGGCACTAGGTTGGGCCACAAGGAACTTTGTGTAACAATCTTCAGGGCTGCATGTGTAAGGTACATTTTGGAGTGGATGGTTAGATACTGAGGTATCCTGCCCCCAGAGGGTGCCAGGGAAAAGATATCTAAAAACAGGAGCTAGAAGGGCTGGAGAGATGGCTCAGCTGATGAGGCACTTGCCTGCAGAGCCTAACAACCTGAGTTGGATTCCCCATTGCCCACGTAAAGCCAGATGCAAAAAGTGATGCATGCATCTGGAGTTTGTTTGCAGTGGCTGGAGGTGCTGGCTCACCCCTACTCTCTTTCTCTCTCTGTCTCTCTGTCTCTAGGGAGCAAGGAGGGTGCTGGGAGGGGATTATGGTCATGATATAGCGTCTATATGTATGGATGTTGCCAATAAAAAGTTTAAAAAATAAATCACCAGGTAACTTTTTAAAACATGTGGTTTGTCTCCAACGGAATTCATGTTGAGGTTTGATTCCCCAAAGTAATGTTGCTGATAGGTCATGTGACCTTTGAAGTTTCCACTCCAATGGTATTAATGTAGTTGAGTTAGTTATCACAAGAACAGGTGGCTATAAAGTGAACCTGGTACCTTCCCTCACTGTCACACGTGCCGACCTTCTGCACATGCCCACTTCTGCATCCCCTTCTCTGTTAGGAGTCGACACATGAGACCCTTTCCATAAACTGAGCACATCCTGGTTGATATGCTTTAGATTTCCCAGCCTACAAAGGCAGGACTCAAAACAAGCCTCTGTTTTAGAAACTGGTCAGTCTCTGGTATTTTATTATAGCAACAAAGTCACCCAAGAAGGGGCTGCCTGAGGTAGGTGAACATCATCGTCTAGTAGTGGATGGACATTTATACAGAGGAACACTTGCATATGCTAACGGGAAGCCTGGCTCAGTATCCCTTGCCCTGTCCTTATGAAAGCAGCCTAAACGACTTGAAATGTTAAAATCCCTTTGAGAAAATCAAAATATGATTGTGAATCCAATAACACAATACCATCAAAGATTAGCCCCCAAAGCTCTAGTGCTTGTGGGGGTTGGGGGAGGGGAATCCCTTCATTTGAAAGCAAAAGAAGATCTTGGGGAGTTTTTCTGTTGTTGTTGCTGTTGTTTATTGGTTTGTTTGAGGCAGGATCTCACTCTAGACCAGGCTAACCTGAAACTCCTCTGGAGCACAGGCTGGCCTCAAACTCACAGTGATGTCCCACCTCAGCCTCCCCAATGCTGTGATTAAAAGAGTGAGCCAGAGCCAGGCATGGTGGTACACTTGGGAGGCTGAGGTAGGCAGATCACTATGAGTTCAGGTCAGCCTGGGCTAGAGTGAGACCATACAAAAAAATGAGAGAGAGAGAGAGAGAGAGAGAGAGAGAGAGAGAGAGAGAGAGAGAGAGAGAGCCAGCACACCAAACTTAAGAGTGTTTTTGGTTTGGTTTTTGCAGGGTCTCAGGTAATCCAGGCTGGCCTTAAACTCATTCAGTAGCCAAGGATGACCCTGAGCTCCTGGTCCTCTTCTACCTCTCAGGTGGGTGCTGGCAGTGCAGGAGGTACCGCCATCCTCGGCAGCAACAGAAGACTGACTGACCTACAATGCAAGGGGGAAAGAAGACACAGGAGAGTGGTCCTCCCAGCCCTTACTGTCCTTGTAATCAACGAGAAACACGATTGCAATATACAACGTATATCATATATCAGTGTGGTATTCCACAGGGTTGGTCATTTAACCCTGACATCCACTTTTGTTCCATATCTGTTTGAATTACTATTCTGTTTAGTTTGTTGTGTGTGTAGGTACACATGCCCTGTTCCAGGCCCTTCGCATGGGTGCTGGGGATTGAACTTGGTTCCCCATGCTTGCCTGGCAATGCTCCTACCCACTGAACCATCGCCATGGTCCTCAGGTATTATCTTGAAACTCTGTTTCAACACCTGAAACTCACTGTGTATCTCAAGCTAGCCTCAGACTGCTGACCCTCCTGCCTCAACCTCCTGAATGCTGGGATTAGAGGCTTGCCATGCCAAGCTTGCAATATCTTGCTTTAAATCAGATTTACTATTAAAAAAACTGAAGAGAGAAAAAAATAAAATAATCAAAATAGTTTGCCATAAATGAAAATAACCACAACAAAAGCAACACAGCAGTAGTATTCCAGCTAGAACGTCTGTGCCAAGTCTGCCAGCATGAGGCTGACTTCTTTGTTGAGCAAGTGGGCAACCATAGGAAGGTACTAAATGCTGGCACAAGACTTTCTCTTTGCCATGAAGAGAAGATTGAACACAGCAATGTTCCCACTGTGTCATTAGAAGTCCTTCAGTGCTGCATCTGCACAGCCTTCAGACCATCCATCAGCCCTTCATTGGAGTGAAGAGATTGCATTAAAACATTATAGTGCAGGACCGAGAGATGGCTCAGCAGTTAAAGGCCCTCGCTTGTAAAGCCATTCCCCAGTCCCCATGTAGAGCCGGGCTTAAAATATTTATTTTAAAAAATTTTTAAAGTTTTAAAAATTGAATCCAAGAGTTAGAGGAACAGTTCTTCCTCTACACCAAGAAAGGATAGAGTAGCCAGGCATGGTGGTGCACACCTTTCATCCCAACACTCAGGAGGCAGAGGTAGCAGGATTGCCATGAGTTCGAGGCCACCCTGAGACTACATAGTGAATTCCAGGTCAGCCTGGACTAGAGCGAGACCCTACCTTGAAAAACCAAAAAAAAAAAAAAATTAGAAAACAGTTGAACATAGTGGCGCACACCTTTGATCCCAGCACTTGGAAGGCAGAGGTAAGAGGATCTTTGTGAGTTCGAGGCCAGCCTGTGGCTACAGAGTGAATTCCAGGTCAGTCTGGGCTACAGGGAGATTCTACCTCAAAAACAAACAAAAATTAGACAAGTCTCATGGCACAGTTGAACTTAGCCTACTTACAAGGCCTCATGGTAGGGACCCAGTCTCCAGTGCTGGTGCTGTCGTGAACCACTCACATGATATCAAGCAAATCTCTTTACTCTTCACGGTTATTTCCTCAGGAGTTTAAGCCTATGATTAATTTACTTTAAAAAAAAAAAGATGAAGAAAATCGGAGCTCAGCAGTTAAGGCACTTGCTTGCAAAGCGACAGGTCTGGATTCGATTCCCCAGACCCCACATAAAGCCAGATGCACAAAGTGATATGTGCGTCTGGAGTTGGTTTGCATGGTTATGGCTTTCTATACTTTTCCTCCTAGTCTTTTTGTATCTTGGGATCTGCCATATGTCCCTTGTAGGCAGAACAGAGTTGGATTTTTAAAACTCTATTCCTGGAGCAGGCATGATGGCTCATGTCTTTAATCCCAGCACTTAGGAGGCTGAGCTAGGAGGATCGCCATGAGTTCAAGGTCAGCCTGGGCTACAGAATGATTTCCAATTCTGACTGGACTACAGTGAAATTCTGCCTCCAAACAAACAAATAAACAAACAAACAGGAGATGATTCAAGCAGAGAAAGTGCTTTCCACTCAAAGCCAGAAGCTATGGTGGTAGGCTTCTAGAATTCCACGTTCCTACAGCAAGAAGATAGGTGAAAACAGGTAAATTTCCCAGAAGCTCCCCGAGAGAACCTCCCCCAAACAATTTGGAAACTCCTCTAACCATTGAGCAATCTCTCCAACCCCACATTCAGATTTTTTTTAAATATTTTATTCATTTTCAAGCAGAGAGAGAGAGAGAGAGAGAGAGAGAGAGAGAGAGAGAGAACCAGGGCCACCAACTTGTGGGTCTGGCATATGTGGGTACTGGGGAATTGAACGTGGGGACTTAGTAGGCACTGGAGGCAAGTGCCTTAACCGCTGAGCCATCTCTC
The DNA here is from genome assembly GCA_004024765.1 of Zapus hudsonius. NCBI lineage: Eukaryota > Metazoa > Chordata > Mammalia > Rodentia > Dipodidae > Zapus > Zapus hudsonius. Next base: position 9,717 of record PVHP010034361.1, read on the forward strand.
CAGCCCCTCACATTCAGATTTTTATGTAAGGAAATTTAAAAATTTCCTGGCCGGGCATGGTGGTGCACGCCTGGATTCCTCAGGGTGAGTTCTAGGTCAGCCTGGACTAAAGTGAGACCCTACCTCAAAAAAAAATTCACCCCCCCCCAAAAAAAAAAGATTGATCAAACCAGACCAAACTCAAAGCAACAAAAACTGAAATAAAATTAGTTACTAGGTTGGGTATGTTTTATTATAAACTAGTTTCAGAGAGCCACCTGCTGGTGAACTGTTAAGTTGTCCTTGGTTTTGTTTTATTGTTTGAGTAACTAGAGAACGGACAGCCACCTCTCAAGGCCTCCTTTGCTTTGTTCCTGAGTCCTGTTGGCAGCCTGGTTTCTCTGGATATGCAGGTTGCCTGGCTGTGAATCTTGTTCAAGTACTTTCAAATGGGCCTGAGGTATAAGCTAGCGTGCACATGGCCTTGGATTCAATCCCCAGCAGTCAGGAGGAAAAAAAATAACAAAACTTTTCAAATTGCAATGTACGTTTTGGGGGCTGGAGAAGTGGCTTTGTCTTAAAATGCATGATGCTCAAGCATGGGGAGCTGAGTTTGAATCCCAGCACTCACCTAAAAGCTGGGTGTAAAAACACCTGCTTGTCCAGCATCAGAGACTTGCTGGCTAGTTACTAGAGCTGAGCTAGTGAGCTGCAGGTTCACTGAACGATCCTGTCTCAAGAAAATAAGGTGGGGAGTGATTTACATAGACACCAACAGCACACTTGGCCTTCAGAGAAAAAGGCATGTGTTTATGGAACTTAGGAGACTCTATGAAACTAGGTAGCTTGACTTATTTATTTATAGTTTTATTTTCTTGAGACAGGAACTTGTGTAGCCCAGGCTGGACTCAAGCTTGCTAGGTAGGACCTTATAGCCTTGATCCTCAATACCTCCACCTTCCAAATTCAGGGATTACAGGCATGTGCCACCATGCTCAGTGATATTTTGACATTTATGAGCTGTAAATAAACTCTCAAATATCAACTACTGAATAAGTAACTATCAGTAATGTTGCTCACTACCTCTTTCTACCTTGTTTGGACAGAGCAAATTAAAATTAACACATTCTTGAGAAAATATAACACTGTATTTTAGTTTAGTTTTTGGTATTGCTCAAAAGAAATATATGTGCACATATATTAATTTATATTTAATGTTTATTAAACAGACACTATGAAAGAAGTTACTGAGTTTAATGTAATATTGGAAGAAAATTGTTTAAATTTTATTCATTTATTTAGGGAAGAGAGAGAGTGGGGAAAAGGGTGTCAGGGCCTCTTGCTGCTGCAAATGAGCTTCAGCTATATGCACCACTTTGTGCATCTGGCTTTACATGGGTATTGATAATTGAACCTGGGCCAGTAGGCTTTGCAAACAAGCATTTTTTTTTTTTTGGCAAACAAGCATCTTTAACCACTGAGTTATCTTCTCAGCCCCTAAACAAATTTTATTAATATATCTTAGCTTCAAGACTGGAACAATTCTCATTAATTGTGTGTGTGTGTGTATGTGTGTGTGTGTGTGAAGATTAACTGTGTAGACAGGCATGGTGGTATGCCCCTGTAATCCCAGAACTCAAGAAGCAGAGGCAGGATTGTTTAAAGTCAGCCTGGGATACATAGAGAAACCCTTTCTCAAAAATAAATATAACCAGGTAAATTCCAGGTCAGCCTGGACTAGAGCAAGACCTTATCTTGGAAATAATAAATATCAAAAAATATAAATAAAGTGAAATTAAGTTAAAGGAAAATAGTTTTGACACTGTGTATATCTATAATTCTCATACTATTTGTATACTACTTGTGATTAAATGATGGTAAATATATGATCACACATAAAATATAAAATATTTTAAATGCTTGTATATATACCACATATGAAAATTAACTCACAATGAATTTAAGAGTATCAGCTTTCTATCACTATAATGAGTGGCCTTAGGTAATTAACTTTAAAAGAGAAAAGGTAGGGCTGGAGAGATGGCACAGTGGTTAAAGCGCTTGCCTGCAAAGCCTAGCGACCCAAGTTTGACTCCCCAGTACCCATGTAAAACCAGATGCACAAAGTGGCACAAGCTTCTGGAGTTCATTTGCAGGCCCTGCCCATTCTCTCCTTTCTCTCCTTTCTCTCTCTCTCTCTTTCTCTCTCTCTCTCTTTCTCTCTCTCTCTCTCTCTCCCAAGCGTGGTGGCACATGTCTTTGATCCCAGAACTTGGGAGGTAGAGATAGGAGAAATGCTGTGAGTTTGAGGCCACCCTGAGACTACATAGTGAATTCCAGGTCAGCCTGGACTAGAGCGAGACCCTACCTCAGAAAACAAAAAAGAAAAAGAAGAGGAGGAGGAGGAAGAAGAGAAAGAGGAGAAGACTAGGGCCTAGTTAGGGGAAATTAGGTCTTTGGGGGATATTAGGACCTTGATTCATTCTTGTCTCTTTATTCCCTGCTGTCTGAGGTGAGCAAGCCTCCTCCACCACACACTTGTGGTATACTGTACTGTGACACCACAGGCAAAGAGACCATGGGCTTCAACATCTAAACCCCGAGTCAGAATAAACCTTTCCTCTCTTTAAGTGGATTATTTTAGATATTTGTTACAGTCATAGAAAGCTGACCTTTACAGAAACTAGCCTAGAGATACAAATTGAAGTCATTGTAGGAGATGGTGTCTTGGGGACCTCAGGGTCTAACCAGGAGGACCAGCAACAAGCAAGAAAGGACAGAGGGAAGGGACCTGGAAAGCAGGCAGTGGTGCCCCCAAGAGGAAGAAGAAGCATGGGTCATTGTGTCATAGAAACCCAGAAAGAACAAAATGATGAAATATGTCAAGTGCAGGTCAGCAGGACAGAACCTGGAATTTTCTTTGAAATTTAGTAACAAGAAAGTTGCTGGGAATTTGTGGACTTCTGGTGGAAATCTACGTTTGAGTGAGTAGATTAAGGACCTGAAAATAAGACAGTGAAAGAATTCCTTAAGAAGTAATTCTGCTGGGCTAGGGAGATGGCACAGTGGTTAAAAGGCACCTGGCACCTGCTTGCAAAGCCTGCAAACCTGGGTTTGATTCCCTCTTACCCATGTAAAACCAGATGCACAAAGTGGTCCATGCATCTGGAGTTTGTTTGCAGTGGCCAGAGACTCTGCTGTACTTATATTCATATTTTTTTTTTCTCTCTCTCTCTCAAATAAATGAAAAGAAACTTAAAGAAGAAATAGTTTGGTGACATAGAAATGTAGAGTTAGGTGGACTTTTCTTTAAGAAGATGATGGGCTGGAGAGATGGTTCAGCAGTTAAAGGCATTGCAAAGCTTGATGGCCTGCCTGGGTTTCAATCCCAGTAGCCAAATAAAGCCAGATGCACAAAAAGATGAAGTCGCGTTGGTTACATTTAAGCAGTAAAAGGAAGTGAACTAGTGAAGAAGAAGGAGGAGGAGGAAGAGTAGGAGCGACTAATAGAGGAACAGGGAAGGGAGGGTGTTTGCAGTGCATTGGAGTTTCTGGGCTTCAGGCAGTGGGTGCTGGAGACAGTTCCTTCTAGCTCACAGTTGACCATTATTACATTTTCGAGAATTGTGCGAACCAGGTAACGTCGCATTGACATCTGGCATTTGGCCACAGTAGGGCTGTTTATATGGGGGAAATCAGGAAGCACACATAGAGACTTACTAGCAGAGAAGCAGGTATGGGGTGTTGACTCACGCAGGCCTCTTCAGGTGGGGAGAGAAGAGCACTCTATTCACACAGGCGGGTCACGTGCTGCTGCCAGAAGTCCAAGGGAAGGGAAGAGGTTGAATTCTATGAAATAGATGAAATAGGGCAGACAGAGCACCAGCACCAGCCTGGCACACTGAGTGACTGTTGTGCTGTTTTGAGGGACCATGGATGGAGCCCATGAGCCATGGTGGAAGCAATGCATGCAGTTGGAAGTTCAAGTTCAATAGCCTGGGAATCTCAGCAGAGGAGCGGACAGTTGGTTTGAATTAGAGCCAAGTCTATTTATTATTATTTTTGTTTGTTTTGTCTTTTGAGGTAGGGTCTCGCTCTAGCCCAGGTTGACCTGGAATTCACTCTGTAGTCTCAGGGTGGCCTTGAACTCATGGTGATCCTCCTACCTCTGTCTCTCGAGTGCTGGATTAAAGGCGTGTGCCACCACATCCAGCCAAGTCTATTTATTATTTTTGAGACAAGATCTCACTGGGTAGCCCAGGCTGAAACTCAGTCCTTCTACCTCAGCGTCCAGAGCTGTTCCTTCTGTCTGGCAGTCATAACGGATGGATGAAATGGAACAAGCGTATCAAGGCTGATTGCAGGCGACCGGCTGCAGGAATGACCCTGAGAACCTAAGTTATTAAGGAAAGTTGTGAAGTCAGGAGGTGGTGATATGGAAGGAGAAGGTGAGGGAGTCGCTTCTCCTGGCATCACGTGCTTTGAGGGCTTTCTTACCACTTTTTTCAATTCCAGTGAAACGAACTTCTGGCTTCATGGCAGTATGACCTTCCCATTTAGCAATAGTTGTTTCAAAAAGTGTCATCCAGGGCTGGAGAGATGGCTCAGTGGTTAAGGCACTTGCCTGCAAAGCCTAATGACCCAAGTTCAATTCCTCAGGACCCAAGTGGCACCAGATGCACAAAGTGGCGCATGCATCTGGAGTTTGCAGTGGCTGGAGGCCCTGTCATCATGCTCATTCCTTCTGTCTGTCTTCTCTCTCTCTCTCTCTCTCTCTCTCTCTCTCCTCTCTCCTCTCTCTCTTTCTCTTTTTCGCTCTCTCTCTCTCTGTGTCTGTCTCTCTGCTTGCAAATAAATTATAAATTAAAATGTTTTTTAAAGTGGTATCTAGATGCAAGCCCCTTCACCTTACAAAATGGCCCAGCTTAGTCTGACCACCAAAAAAGTAAAATAACATTGTTCTTATTTTAGATAACATGCCTTAAAGATGTAACAGCCGGGCCTGGGAATGTAGCACAGTTGGTGGAGTGTTTGCTTTAGCATGCACAAACCAGGAGTGGTGGTGGGCACATGCCTATAATCCCAGCACTCAAGAGGAGGATCAGGAGCTCAAAGCCATCCTGGCTACGCATGCCAGTGTCTTTGGAAGGACTTAGGACCATTATTAACCACACAGGATAAATGAAACAAAGCAGAGACATTTCAGTGAGAATGGTTTCATATTTAATTTTGCAAGCAGAGACAGATAAAGGAAAAGAACAGAGAGAGAGAGAGAGTATGGGCATGCCAGGGCCTCTTGCCACTGCAAATGAACTCGAGACACATGTGCCACTTTGTGCATCTGGCTTTATGTGAGTACTGGGGAATTGAATCAGGGCCATCAGGCTTTGCAAGCAAGTGCCTTTGACTGCTGAGCCATCTCCCCCAGCCCTGATCTCATATTTAGTGATCTGATCACCAGTGAGTAATCATGAGCATCCTATAATACACACAACCACTCCACAGCATGAAGAGCAGACGTAACTGCCATGAGGATATCAGTCTGCAAATTATTATAAGATCATGAAAGTACTAAGTAGTGGAAACTTCAGAGAATTAATGTAAAACCTCAAAATGGCCTTCAAAAAAGCTTCTTTTCTCAGAGTAGTTTTACCCCTGGGAGGAAATCATTCCTAGATTAGATAGAATTTGTTTATGAGGTTTCATTAGAAGCTGACCCAGGGATGGCAGAACCATAAGAAAGCACTGATCTGCTACTAAAACATGGGTCTCCGGGGCATAGAAACGATCAGGTTCATCTTAATGACAATGAGATTTTATAGCTGATACATATGCATATCTTCCAAAATATCCTGATGATTTGTGTAGTTGGTGGATTACATTCACCAGGTCATTTTCCCGTTAGATTAGGTAAATTGAGCGTAGTGCCAGTGTTTTAGTATTTCACGATGTATCCATAATGGGAATTTTCTTTCTAAATTAAAAATGTCATTTTAGCGAGATAACTGAATTGATAACATACACAATTCATAGTGATTAATGTCAGATTCAACAAATAGAATTCACTTTCAGTCACCACCCTGTGATTAGCTGGATGTCATGGGTTTGACAGATCTAGGCTTCTTGGTACTATGGTTGCAAGTCTTGCCCGTGTTGCTTCTGTCCTTTCTTACAAGATGCATGAAGGTGAATGGCCTGCAACTGTCATCCTGCACAGGACACTTTTCTTCGTTCTCATGATGATTTCATTGTATTTCTGCTTGAGTAGCTGACCCTCCTTGGAAACAGAAAATAAAGCTGTAATTTTATTTTATTTTTTATTTTTGTAATTCTGAGAATTGGTACTGGGGCCTTGCGTGGTCTACTATGGAGCTAGGCCTCCAGCTCCTAATGTTGTTTCTTCCAGCCTTAAATTATTTGAAAATGAGGTAAGAGAAAGAGGCTTAAGAGAGAATTACCTTTTTTAAAAAGTCAATGTGGGGCTGGAGAGATGGCTTAGTGGTTAAGGCACTTGCCTTCAGTGCCCACATAAGCCAGACCCACAAGGTGGTGGCCCTGGATCTCTCTCTATCTCTATCTCTGCTTGAAAATGAATAAATAAAATATTTTTTAAAAAAGTCAATGTGTCACTCTTCACCTTGGCCAGCAAGGGGAGTTGTAGGAACGCTGAGTCACATGCATGTATTTCTCTCCTGATTGGTTAATTACGGTGATATGCTCTGCACTGGACTTTCTGTAAAATGCAGATAGGATTGGACTATTGTATGCTCAGCTAGTTTTTTTTCTTCCTTTAATAGTTTGCTGAATCAAAGTTTACTTTGGGGGCTGGGAGGGTGGTTCAGTGGTTAAAGGCTCTTGCTTGCAAAGCATGCTGGCCTGGGTTCAAGCCACCCATATAAACTGGACACAAAAGTGGCACAAGTGTCTGGCATTCATTTGCAAAGGCAAGAGACCCTGTCATGCACCCCACCAACAACAACAACAAATTTTTAAGTGTTTTAAGAAGTTAATTGTAGCCAGATGTGGTGGCACACACCTTTAATCCCAGCACTGGAGAGGCTGAGGTCGGAGGATTGCACATGGTGAGTTTGAGGCCAGCCTGAGACTACACAGTGAATTCCAGGTCAGCCTGGGCTAGACAACAAAAGTGAATTTTGGACTTCAAAGAGGAAAACCTGCTGGAATGGAGGAACATGGGAGATCAGTGAGTTTTCTAGGTTCACGTGGCAAAAAACCCAATTGTAGCCACGAGTAGCCCCAAATCCTTAATGCGGATAAAACAGCATTCAGCTGCCTTCAATAAAAAGGGATTTAAAAGGAAGGGAGGGAGGTGGCCTGGGGAGAACCTCCATACATCCTGGCACTGAGGAGGCCATTGTGTTAAGTGGTGCGGGGCTTAGGGAGATTGACGTGGCATTTACTGGTTTCCAGAGCTGAAACACCCCGGGCACAGACACTCCATCCAGGAGCAGGAAACTCCAGGGTGCGAAGAGAAGATGAGGAAAGAGCCCCTTGGAATCTGGGGAGACATTTTCCACCCTGTGAGCAGCCCAGTCCGGTTCATGTTCTCTCTCTCTCTCTCTCTCTCTCTCTCTCTCTCTCTCTCTCTCTCTCTCTCTCTCTCTCTCTCTCCTCTCTCTCTCTCTCCTCTCTCTCTCTCTCCTCTCTCTCTCTCTCCTCTCTCTCTCTCCTTCTAGCTCCAATGAAGGCTTTCTGAACAAGCTCTCCCCTGGCCTCTGTGGCTGGCCAGTTGATCTCTAGCTGCCTGCATAGAGAATGGTTTCCCCTTCACTTGCTTTGGGGTCAGCCTCGGTGATTATTGTCCCCTGCTTAGTACCCAGTCCCTACCAAGTATGACACAGCAGTTCGTAGCAGTGCGTGGGGCATAGGTGCTTTCAGAGGCATTTCTCTCTGGCCGCCGCCACCAGAGGCTGTGGCACGAGGAGGCACCTGCTCTTGATTCCTTCCCTCTCTCCATGCCTGCTCCTCCGCTTGGACTTAACTGAAGGACTGGAATGGTGGCACACAAACAGAGACAGCCAGAAGCCTGTCCTACGACCTTAACTGGAAGTGGTTTTGTGAGGTTTTTTCCTCTTCACTGAAATCCCACATGAGTGTTCTCAGTGACCTAGACTATGTGGTTTTCTGCTGACCAGGGTTGGTGTTCTTGGCTTCCCTTGAGAGAATTCAGGATATAAACTACTTAACAAGCAAGGTCTGGCTTCTCTTGCAACACAGTCGCTTGTGTGTTGAGGGGTGTACCGTTGTAGGGGTCAGCTCAGTAGGTGGAATCCTTCCCCTTTGTGGGCAGTTGGAGTACCTGCAGAAAAGTTATGCCTTGGTGTTATTTGAAGGTGTGCGTACGTGTGTGTGTGTGTGTGTGTGTGTATGGCGGGGGGGGGGTGTATGTATGCTGCAGCAGTGGACATAGCAAATCATTTATCCAGTGGACTTGATTGGCTCATAGTTAAGAAATTGGATTTTAGAGAAAAAAAAAAACAAGGTTGAATGGTTTTTTAGTTGTTGTTTCATTTGTTTGTTTGTTTTAAAATAACCACTGGCTGGAGACAGGGAGATGGGAAATGGGGGTACCATCATAAGATTTGCTCATACAGTGTATCTAATTGAGGATAATAAAGATATCAACAAGTAAAAAAGAAATAACTTCCTGTGTGAAATTTTTTTTTTAAGTCAAAGTTTCTTAGCCTGGCGTGGTGGCACACGCCTTTAATCCCAGCACTTGGGAGGCAGAGGTAGGAGGATTGCCGTGAGTTAGAGGCCAACCTGAGACTACAGAGTGAATTCCAGGTCAGCCTGGGTTAGAGCAAGACCCTACCTCAAAAAACCAAAAAAAAAAAAAAAGTCAAAGTTTCTTGCATCCATGCTCTAAAATTTCAGTGAATATATTAGTCATGGAAAATCTTTAATTAAATTAAAGATTAATTAATTAAATTTAGTCATGGGAACACTGGGAAAGAAAAGTCAAAATGGTTGCTACCAATATTGTGTCACATAATTATGCTCAGAGAACTCAAGCAAACTTTCGGATGAATGAGAAATGAGTAGAGAAGCAAATTTATGGCCGGGCGTGGTAGTGCACGCCTTTAATCCCA
>PVHP010034362.1:0-19096 GCA_004024765.1 Zapus hudsonius
TCTCTCTCTCTCTCTCTCTCTCTCTCTCTCTCTCTCTCTCTCTCTCTCTCTCCCCTTGCAAATAAGTAAAATATTTTTAATATTTTCATTGATTTATTTTGAGAGAGAGGGACAGAGAGAAAGAGATCGTGAGCACCAGGGCTTCTTGCCTCTACAGATAACTCCAGATTCATGTGCCACTTTGTCAGGCTGTGCTGGGGAACTGAACCCACTTTGCAAGCAAGTGTTTTTAATGCTAAGCCATCTCTCCAGTTCCTGGGATTGAAAGTCTGAAAGTTGTACTTTTTTTTACTGTAACTAACCACTGTCTCCAAGGGCTACATCCACTCCAAAGAACAAGAATATTTTTAAAAAAATGGTTTTAGATAAAGAGAAATTGGATAATATATCAACCCCCAAAACATAGGGTGAAACCAGATTTATCTCTACCTTCACCTGCTGTCTGTCTGTCACTCACTCCCCTCTGCCATACTGATGGCCCAAGTGATTACAAAGTCTCTCTCTCAGGTTGCTGAGGTCTCATTTCTTTTCTTCGTGACCATGGATAGTTAACATTCTGTGTTAACTACAACACAGCAATCAAATCTGCACTTAATTATTGGATACTTATTATTCATTCCAGCCACATGTATTGAGTACTTGTTAAGATGTAAGGCCCAATGCTTGTTCATATGAATGATACAATGATGAGTTACAATTATGATCACAATGAATGCTTACAATTGTAAAGTGCTCTATCTTAACAGAGGACTCTACATATGTTATCAGACACAATCCTCACAAGGCAGAGAGTGGTAATTCATTATCCCTACTTTGCAGAAGGAGAAACATATACATCCCAGTCACATAATCAGTGTTTGGCTCAACTGAGATTTGATCATGAAAAACAAACAAACAAACCAACAACATCAACAACAAAAAACCCTGTCCCTGGTTTCTAAGTAGTTTCCATTCCATGAGAGAGACAGAAAAATAACTTGAATGTGAGAGAATTGTTTTATTAATAGGAAAATAACCTTAGTGGAGACAAGGAAAAGAGGAGCTGAATTAAGGGGCTCAAATTAAGCACTACCCTTACTCCCCTTCCAAAAGTCCCCCCACTGTTCTAGTGGCCATAGGATATAGGAACTTGGGGTCCCTTGGATGCCAACACACTGATAATTTGAGGTGTTCCTGGCTCCCTGTCCTATAAATTCGAAGAATGAAATCTACAGACCAGAGGATAAGGTTCAGAAAGATTTTACTACAGCTTAAAGCTTTAGGAAGAAAAAGAGAAGGAGGAGGGGCTTAAACCCTGAACACAAGAGAAGAAGGAGGAGCTCTTGCCCAGGAAGGAAAGGGGATTTGAAAAGCTCCATGAGAGAAAGAAGGCAGAGCTCTTCCCAGAGTCCAGAGGGGATCGAGAAGTCCACCTCAAGACTCAGATCTGGGCTTTTTTTATGGGGAGTGGCTACATGAGGAAGACCAGGTCTACAGGTTACTTTGGACAAGGACCAGATTTTAAAGCTTTGCTGGTAATCTTAAGTAAGGAACAGAGTTTCTCTCCTCTAGGAAGGTGAAGGTTTAATCTAGAAATCTTTCCTGAAGGGCGTGACATCCAGGTTTCTGCAGACTTAGTGACATTTCCTGCTTTTATTCAAGGAAAAAAATATTTATTTGGGGGATTCTGTTATCTTGCCTGCCTCGCTAATTTCTGTCTCCTATCATATACAATAAAAGTCTCAGCCACCACCAAGAAGGGCCCAGGTCTGCCCAGCAGGTGACACCTCCCCCCATAGAACCAGTGTAGTAGAAGTAACACAGCCCATGGCAAGCAGGGCAGAGCCACGAAGAGCATCTCAAACTGAGAGGACCTAAGAAGAGCCTACATAACCGGGCTTCACAGTAAATCAGAAGGGCAAAGTTTGTGTTCAAAACTAGACCCTGTGACGGGCAAACCTGAAGAGCTAACTGGTGTTAGGAAATTAAAGAGATGCTCAGCATAATGTGAACCCAGGACACCACCTAATGAACAGTGCAGAGTGGCCTTCTTGGAGCCCAATGGCTGTGTGGGGACAGGGAGAAAAAAGTCAGAAAAAGTAAAGGAACTCCTCACTGAGCTACTCTCTGGTAGCCTTTGCACTTCTGGGAGAGTTTTACTTCCTGCATTTTCTAGTTTGATTGAAATGAATGTTAAAGGCCAAGGGTTGCTGGTCCTAGGACGCTGAATATGTCAACTGATATAAAATCAATATTTGCTCTAATTGATTGTGGTTTATCTATTCCACATTCGGAAATATAATGCTGATTCAAGAACTGGAAAATGTGTGAGAATTTAGTAGATTTATAAAAATAATCTATTTGATCAATGGTAACAAGTGTCAGGTGTCGGGGCGTGAGGTGAGGTCTACTGCCCGTCAGCTCAGTAGCACTTTTGGCTGCCAGAGGACCCCTGATTTCCTTCTTCCTCCTGTCTCTACTTATTGACCTTTACCTATCACATCTCACACTCTTTGCCAAAGACTCAGAAAAGGAGTTTTCTGGCTTTTTTTCATTGTAAAGGTAAGATGACAGGATGAGAAGGTAATGTCCCCCAGCTTCCCTTCACCAATGATGCTGAATTCCGATATTCCTCTCCATAAGGGATCAACCTATGACATCCCTGTCAGAGCATCCAAACTCTTCCCACCCACTGAGACTTAGCATATAGTCTGCCTTATATGCAAATTCTTCTTTGGCCATTTCACCACCTCCAACTTCACCTAGCCTCAGACACAGCTGGTCAATGAACCCTGGAACATGACTGCCTCTTGTCTATACCATTTGGTCTTTTCCCTTCCCTTCAGTTTACATTGAATAAACTGAGTCTGAACTTTGTGGTATATAAAGAGAAGAGGAGAAAATGGGGATACTATGGGATTGGGAGTAAAAGGATTCCCACATCTACCACTAAATAGCAATTTTAGTTAGGAGTTGTTTTAAACATAAGAGGAGCTAGTCTAACATAAGAAATGATTTTCCTCATCTAACTAAGAATCCAAGAAGGGAAACCAGGACTGGGGTAGCTACTCACAGATGTCCAGCTCACCCCAGCCTCTTTCATCGAATTGACATTTTCTCCTGAGTATTTGTGGCATTTATCTCATAGTCTGTAGCTTCATGGTGGCAAGATACAAACTGAACTTCTACATAGTACTGTCAGGTCCTAAAAGGAAAAGTATAGAAAAGCTGATAATAATTAAGGAAAAACAGAGGATGCTCAAGTTGATGGAGCCTGTTTTTAATCAAGACAGAAAAGAAAAAAAAACTTAGTCCAGAATCCACCCCAGCTGACTTCCAAGTGCATGCCATTGACCAGAACTGTGTTTAATGACTCCATTAGCTGGAAGAGAGCTGGGGGAAAGAGGCTTGGGAAAGTTAATTAACCTCCTTTAAACCTCAATTTCCAAATCTTTAAGACACGAGAAACAATGCCTCCCTTGCAGGGGATAATTTGTGGCTCTCTCGTGGTGAATACTACATAGCAGGTATTCATTCAACTTTTAAAAAACAAGTAAAAGAATAAAATGTAGTAATTATCAACCCCTTTCTATTATCTAGTCACAAGGAGCACTTTTTTCAGTGTTTACTTTGAGCTAATCACTGAACAAATTTCTATGAATAATAGAATAATTAATATGTAATTGTTATAATCAGAGAAGTGAAAATGTAGCAGGAAAATTGCACATAAGGAAGCCAAAGTCCAGTGAAATGGAACAATTTGTGCAAAAAGAAATGGAAGAACAGGGAGAGCTAAGCTGTGCCCATTCGACTGAAGGCAGGCTGCACGGGACAAAGAAGGTGAGAGATTTTCAAAGTAAGAACAGGGATGAGCCCTCAAGTGTAGGTGAGAGCATATGATGACACCAGGTACAATAGAGCCAGGCAGGTTCAAAACAAGGTGTAGCTGGAAACGACCTTCAGAGATTAAGGAACGTGAAAGTTACTGACACAGGACTCATGTGAGCGCTGGATTACCTCTAACATGGATCCCTAGCTTCTGGAATTCACATCTCCCCTCTATGAGCTGGATTGAGTGACCTGTTTCTAATAAAGAGAATATAGCAAAAATGACAGTGTGCCAATTCATGGCTAAGTTAAATAGTCTGACTTGCATCTTGCAAATCCTCTTTCTCTCTGCATGTATTCCCAAATCACAGAGAGCTGGCATGGCCAAGAATTAAGAACAGCCCACAGCCAACCACCAGCAAGAAATAGAGGGTGACCACTTAGCTCAGTAGCTCTACAGGAATGGAACAAACCCTATCAACCACCATTGAGTGAGTCTTCATATTATCCTGTTTGTTGAATCAGAAAAGGCCACCTAATACCTTGAGAGTGATGGTGAATGCCTGCAAAGCACCCATCTAAGCCATGCCTGAATTCTTGACTCACATGAGCTGTGGGGTGATAGTCACTGTTCAAAGCCACTAGGTTTTGAGGTGCATCTTACAGCAACATATATCTAGTATAGTTATCAAGGTTTGATCAAGCACTTAAATGGTAACTCATTATTTGCATAATCAGTTAATCAAACCAACCCCATTATCTTCTAAATCAAGGCCAGCTCTGACTATTTCTCTGCCTCTCCAGGCAGCCCGTTGAACTGATGGCAGCTGCACCCTCATCAGAAATGCCCTCCCCACTTCTCCACCATAACAAGTTCTAATCTCTCCAAAGGCTGCCTTAATAGCCATGACTTCCAGGGAGCTTTCTCGGTTCTTCCAGTTGGCAATCTTTATTTGATTCCTTGACAGGCTTCACGTGGTTTGTATCTTATTTCTTCTTCTCTGATGCTGATGTTCCTATATGTACATTCTGACCTATCCAAGAATTCTGAAGGTGTGTGAAAATTGTTCAGACTCATCTTATTTATTCTTTTGCATCCTACTGAGTTATTGACAGTATTGATTTTGCTTTAGAATCATCCAAGTATACAAACAATGAGAAGTCTTCCAGCATACATCTATTCAACTAATATTTTTGGAAGATTTATGCTTCTGTTCTAGGCAACATGGGATTAAAAGGTTCTTTAAAAATGGTCCTTTCTCTTAAGCAACAATTATTCTAACAGGGAAACTAATAAATTGCTCCAAATGACCTAACTAGAAAGGCTAATTAAAATAATAAATTATCCCAGTTGACCTCACCAGAAAACTTAAAATTATCGTTTCTTATTGAGTATATTTGTTAACCTACATTGATCTCACTCTCCGTTGGAGATTGTATTTTTCAGGATGCTGCGAGAGAGCTGGGGCCCATCTAACCCTACCAACCAACCATAGGCAGATAACTGAGATCCTGGCAAGAGATGAGCCACCACAGTCATATTGTGGAGGATCCATATGGAACCTCACAGAGAATGATGGGATGAACAAGGGACCCACAGCCACAGCCATTCAACCAACACAAGATAACCCAGTGAGACAGAAACCAACGATTTTTGACACAAAGACCCTTAAGCTCACAACATTAAAGCAGCCTTAATACTCACCCACCACAACTCAGGGAACTGAGTGGAAGAGGGGGTGGAAAGATTGTGAGAGCCATGGTGGGGGAGACTGTCTGGAGGCATGGCACCCCTCAGTAACAACACACTCGGGCCAGGAGAACCGGGCTGAGTACTAAGCTATACATGGTCCCCTGCCACAAGGACTGATCCAGAGGACCCACAAAGGAGGATATCCAGCTGATTGGGGATGGGGAGGGGAAGCATTGGGAAATTGGGGATAACAACTCATTGTTTGCCCACTAAATAATGCAATTCATTATGGACAATAAAAAAATAAAATTAAAAATTTAAAAATATATATATCGTTTCTTGTGAACAATACAGGGTAGAAGTTTCATAGTGTCATGGTTTGGTTTTCTTGAACACAGACAAGGCGAATTAGATATATCGGATGGCTCTTAAGGATCTCCCTCTGGATCAAGGTTTCTGGAACAGAAGAAGAGTACAAACGTACAGCAGGACTAACCAAAATACAACAGAAACCCAACAACAAGCTCAGGAAACATAGGACTTCAAAGCAGCCTCATGGTGGGGCAAAACAGCAAAGCCCATACACTGCATTTGGTTCATTCATTGAAAATGGACAGAGCAGGAGGAGGCTGAACCTGGCTTCTCTAGACAAAGCATCCCTGAAGGGTACCTGCTCACAGCTCTCCCCACAGCTGGGGAGAGAGGGACTTCCTGGAAGGGGACCCAGGCATCAGAGTCCCAAACACGCATGAAGAAACCATGAATGTAGACGAGTGTTCATCAACTTGACTGGGCAGGGGAGGAGCAAGAATGGCAACAAGAAGGGGTGTGCAGGAGGGAGGGCTTTTTCTTAGTGGAGACCTGCTTCCTTTTGTGATGTGAATTGGAAGAAGTCAACTCAGAGAGAGAAGCTGACAGTTATCTGAGAGACAGAGAAACGATGGCAAAGCAAAGATGCCCATCCTGACTTTAACATCTTGGTGCTAACAGTCTACTGAACTAAACATCAAAAAATGGAAAACTCTGAGTCCCTTGTTTAATTTAAATAAGGAGAGATAAACATTATGCATTTTTAAAAGTAACAATAACATTCCTTACATATTATATATGTGTGGCTCGTGGCTGGCGGGGAGCAGGAGAAAAAGGAACAGATGTTTCTCACTGTAATTATATTAGATAATTAACAGGCCCAGATCTGCTGGGCCCCTGGAGTTTGTCAACTCATTACATAAATACGAAAATCTAAATTGATACATCCGCAGCCTGGGAATTTAGATATACGATGAGATTTTTGAGACATCTCAAGTTGTAAAGACATTTGCCCACGAGCATGTGTGTGTGTGTGTGTGTGTGTGTGTGTGTGTGTGTGTGTGTGTGTGTGTGTGTGTGTGAGAGAGAGAGAGAGAGAGAGAGAGAGAGAGAGAGAGAGAGAGAGAGTGCGTGTGTGTGTCTTTTCTTCTTTGAAGTATCTGTTGAGAAAGTTGATTAACACATAGCTTATTGGATTGGAAGCTAAATAAATCTATATTGCTTTCTTTAAACCCAGAGAGCTCCTGGGAAACAGTTTTTACAAAATGTGCTTCTCTTTAATAATCTTCAATTCGTGGGTCTTTATAATTGATCTGCAAAGGGTCACAGAAGAAAGGGAAACTCTTCCCCGTTAACCTTCATGGGTCTTTTCTGCTGTTGTTGATTGTGAGGTTTTGCTGTTGGTTTCCTCTGTGGCTGAAATGAAAAACAGCATTACAAGAAAGATTTGTCTGTAGCTTTCACTCTGGGAGCGCCAGAGGAATGCAAAGGAAGGAGTATTAATGAAAGAGCGTCATTTCAAATTCTTGTAATTCTCCACAGATGCAACTAATCCAGTCAGCTATGTCATAAAGGAATGCAGAGTCTGGGAGACAATCTTGAATAAGAAACTGCACACTGCTCGTCCTTTAGAGTCTAATGATTGTGCAAATCTCTGATTCTGTATTGGGGGTTGAGTATGCTCTCCACAACAGCAAAGTGTCAAACTGACTGTTTTGTTCCATCATTAGTTCCTCCATACTTACACTTAAAGAAAGAGAAATTGCTAGGAAAAAAATATATCCAGGGTATTTGGGTTTGCTATGAGTTTGGGTTGTAGCAGCCAGACAGAAATAAAACACAGAGCTTATCTATTCAAATGGAAGGAACTATTGAAACTCCTCCAAGACTTCTACAAATAGAACTAGATAGCCTAAAGGTCATGCCATTTTGTCATCAACACATCATAATTTACAGGACTTCTTAATCGATGTGAAGTGATCCCGTTGAGAAGCGATGGAAATCTTGGATGCCCCTTCTCTGGGATGCTCTCAAAAGCCTGAAGCATATGCTTTTGGATAACTTTTGGGAAGCAGTTTCTTAAGCTCTAAGTGAGTCTATTTCTTTTATGTTTATCTCTTTGAAATTACTAAAACTCTCTCAGAAATGATTTTCAGCAAAAAATCTGGGTGAATAAGAAGGTCAACTTTGGTCTCACATTGATGGTACAAGCCGAATGAATTAGTAGTGCTCTCAGAATCTGACCAAAAAGGGAACTGACCCAGAGGACTATAGAAACAACCTCAGCAACCATGTGGCATCCCCCAAAAAGTACATTAGAAGAGATAAACCTGAGTCCCAGTGTCTTTGTCACAAGGTCTTCTGGTAAATTATTCAGAATTGAGCAATTTGCTTAGGGAGCATTACAGATTGCTTACTGAGCCCCAGGGCTCAAGGCTGGGTATTGGAGACCTTTGGATAGTCTCATACAGCCCTGTCTCTTTCCTGATATGTACATGGACCTTGTTGGTGAGATAGACATTCAACAGAGCATTCGAGAACCTGGGAAATTCCTTCTTAGAGATATATACAGTAATCATGGAATCCCACATACTATGACAAAGAAATTGGGGACTTTATAACCTGTTTTGGGCCATGAGCAGTCTATTAAAACTTATGGATCATTTACCCTAATAACGTTTTAAGTACATAATATAAAATGAGTAGGATTACAAGACAAATAATTATGATGCAGTATGAAGATACATATTTTCTATTGATGACATAATAACAAATACTGATAAGATTAATGGAATGTGGGAATGTGTTAACTACATTTATAATGGAAGGAAACAATCAATTTCATCGAGAAGCTTAGGAAAATAAAAACAGCTATCAGGAGTAGGGAGACTGGGCAGAGGCATAGTAAGAGAGACTTGCCAAAGTACATGAGGTTGTGTGAGTAAAGATACAAAGGCAGAAATCAACATGACTTCTTTGAAAGAAATCCAAGTAGCTTTCATTACTAGTAGTTGTTATTTTGTACAACTATTTCTAGTGCTGATGAGTTGTAATTTCATTTCATTCCAGTTTTTGGTTACCTAAAGATAGTCTGTGTTCCCTCAGAGGATTTAACCTGGGGACAAATGTCATCCTTGTTAGTCTGACTTTCACCATATTGCTCAAAGGAGTTACATAGGAGGAAAAGTGAATTCTAATTCTGGCTTTTGACTTTATCTACTTCTTGTTACAGGAGAAAGTATGTATTCACTCATTCACACATTCCATCAATACTTTTGAATACTTCCTCTCTGCCAGGTACTGAGCTAGGCACTAAGGACACCAAGATGAGAATGTCAATCGATGAGTCTGTCTTCAAGAAGTTCACCATGTTGCTCATGAGGCGAGACTTTAAAAGGAGTACCTTCCAGAGCTTTTAACATGAGGCAATGCATGAAATCCCCAAGAAGCACTCAACAACTTGTAGTCATTTGATATTTTATTGAGTTCCCTGGGGGGAAATCTACACATCTATATGGAGAACATGAGAGAACTCTTTCTAAAAGAAATGACTTCCTGTATTAGTCAGGGTTCTCTTGAGGAACAGAACCAACAGAATGAATTATAGTAAAAAACAAGAATTTACTGGATTAGTTCATGGCAATCCCACAATAACAGTCTGCTAGCCCGAGAGTCAAGGAACTGGTATCTGCTCAATCCATGTGGCTGGAGGCCTCAGCAGTCTCAATCCAGCACTGAAGGCCTAAAGGCTTCCTGGGGAGCCATTAGTCTTCAGTCCAGGCTGGAAGGCTGAGGAAGTTTCACTCCAATGCTGACAAAGGGATGCACAATGAACACCAGCAGCCAGGCAGACAGGAAGGCAAGAGACAGAGATTTCTTTTCCATTTATATAGCCATAGGGCAGGGTCTTGCAACCCTTTCCCAGGCTTGATAACTAGGTGAGTCTCTGGAATTTCCTTCCTGCACTGCCCTCCCAGGAAGGAATGTTCATTTCTAGCTTCTCAGAGCCTCCTTACATCTTGCACCCTACTGAGAGGGCTACTTTCCTGTAAAAAAAAAAAAAAAAAGCTCAGAGACCCAGCCAAAATTTCTAAACAGGTCAAGTTGACAACAAAACTTAACCATTACATTCCCCTGTTTTAATTTCTTCTTCTCCATGAAGACTAAAATCCTAATGTTACTCAGAGGGTTTCTTCTGCTATGCCATTCTACCATCATGTTAATTAATGGTATGACTTAGGGTAGGAGTGGAGTATACAATAAAGGGTTAAATCATCAGATATGAATTATCCAAACTTTGTACATTCTGAGGTCATTAGGACTGGCCCTGGACTAGCTTCTGGAAGAGCATTTCTAAGAACTTGAAATACACCACCTGATAAGAATGTCTTTGAGTAACTGAGACTTTGAACTATACCAGATGGTATAATAGCAGTATGACTTATGTTGAATGCTTGGTTTTGTGATGTCTGGAGTGTTGAGGCTCCCTATAGAAATGTGAGCCTTCAATGGACTAGAGTCCATATCTCTGAGACCATAAGTATGTGACTGAGCCCACTATCCATCCCCAGGACAAGCCCTGCACAATGCTTCCCTGGTCGACAATATCCAGTATGTTGTCATTCATCATTGCTAGGAGAATTAAGTTCTGTTGGCGAGACTCCAGTGAGAAAGGAGAGCTAGAACATTGTGCCTGGTCTCTCCTACACTCTATCAGAGAACCTTCTACCTTGATGGTTTGCATCTATATCCTTCCAATTTAATATTCTACAACTACAAGTAGATTGTTTTTTTTCTTGAGTTCCTTCAGTCCTTTATGAGTTTCATCATACCTCCTCTGCTTCCTTCAGCCAATTTGTTCTCTGCATACAAGTTAGTCCATAACTCACAACACAGTGTGTGATTTTCAGGTGATCTTAATTCAGTGTCCAATTACTTGACTACTTCATGTTGGGGTGCTCTATCCGACAGACTCTCATTTCTGACAAGGCCTTGTTTGTCTTTTATACCTCCCCAAGCTCCAATGTATCCAGAGCTGGTATACTCTCTCAATGCCTACTTGCTACAGTAAAGTGAATCCTCTGTTTATTATAGAGAGACCTCAGGGGGAAAAAAGTAAGTGGGGTGCTTGCAGCTAATCAATGAAACGTATTTAGGATGAATAAACCAAGACCTTCACTTTAGTGCAGAAGACAAACAGGTTGGAAAATAAGGGATCAAGGGGGCTTAAGCATGTATGAAAGGGAATCATCTGCCTATAATAGACACAGGAAAGATAAATGGGAAATCTGTAGCTGAGATTACACAAAGATTATATCGGAAATTGAAGGATGAAAGAAGAGATGAGACGCAGGAAGTAACATAGGGGTAAGCTGAGCCCTAGGAGACAGGGTTGTTCTAAGGTGGGGATGGTAAAGGCCCTATTTGCTAAAGATTAGTAGCAATGAAACAGAGACCATTCACAGAAGTGAGGTAAATAGGAGCTGTCTTGGGGCCTGGCCTGCATTTGGTGCCCTTGTGATATTCAAACTGACTAATGAAGGTGAAAAGAGGAAAGGCACTCTCCAGTGGGTGCACACACGAGAGACGTCAGATCTGGAGAGCTTGACTTCAGCAAAGCTGTCCCATGCGCAGGCTGAGACAGGGTCTTCCCTTATTTGCAAACACCATGTGACTTCCAGGGAGCTCCTGTGTATGTGCCCAATGCCTAAGAATGCCCTTACCCAGTGACCTAAGGCTTGCCAGCTGACTCGATTTCCAACTCCGTTGTTGGTATCTCTATGTAAGTCCTTAACAGAGCAAGAGTGAAGTCATCCAGGACTTGGGCTACTTTTCTTCGGGTAAGGAAACTGCAGGGTTCAGGACTCCATTTGACTCCAAGGAGCCCATTGACTTCCCACCATGCCATTGAACCCATGTTAAGGGTGTCAAAGTGCCTGTTGAAAAATGATGATGAAAAGTTACCAGCGTGCCCACCAACATTCATAAATCTTAAATTCTAGTCTTGAGAAGGGCCTAGTGTACTTTGCCCAATAGTCATAGCAAGCTGAGGCTGACTCAGGCTCACATTAACATCTAAATGAGATACAGAAGTACCAGTGTGCATGCATTGTTGTCCTGGCTCTGCTGTCAATGAGCTGTGGAGCCTGCACACATTCTTACCTGCTTACCCATCTTTGAGATGAATGTGTGTTAAATCATATGATCTTGAAGGTCTACTCCACATACTACTATGAATTCCCCCAAAAGATTTTGCAAATAAAGCAGTCTCTCAGAAAGCAATTAGTTAAAAAATAACCACAGGATTAAAGGTAAGAACTGTGCTATTTATTACCCAAGCACGCTGGAGAAATGTGACTCTGTTACAGCATCCCATATTGCACTCAGAAATAAAAATCTAACGCTCTCTTGGTAGCACAGCGTCTGGGTGTAAGGCAACAAACAGTGATAACATTGGAACACTGATCCAAGAAGACCCCATGGTTGACTCCTCCGCTGATGTCTTAGACAGTGTGCAGAGCATGGGATATGGAGAATCAGGGAAAACGAATTGATTATAGGAAGTAGATTTTGTGCACATTCTGCTGAGATAATTTAATCCTTACTGTAGGACTGTGAAGTACTCATTCATTTGGAATTTTAGCTGGTATTCAGTTAATGGCCTTCCTCAAAATTCAAAACAATATGTCACTACTCCAAAAGCCTCCATAACAAGATTGCTGGGTGTTGGCAGTAAGAAACAGATCAGGAGGGAGCAGGTATTCCAAAGGCGTTCTGTGGAAGCACTGACCAGCTGCGGGGCTCTTCTTGGTGGGAAAGTATTCAGCTGGTAAATACACACATGAAAATCACCTGAGTGCAGATGCAAGTCAGCTACTGGAACCTAAGCATCAAGAGATCCTGTCCAGCTCTCCCTGAGAAGTATTCTATCAGGTAGATGACTACTACCCCTAGTAGCTGATAAACAGATTATGATAGATTACAGATAGATTGATGGTGATGACAGAGAGAGATGATAGATATAGACATAGATAGATAGATAGATAGATAGATAGATAGATAGATAGATAGATAGATAGATAGATAGATGATTGATAGTGTATCTATTTTACAACAGAATCTCAGCCAGTGATGCACAAATAGAGGCTTTGAGGAAAGAACCTGACAAAATGTATGTCTGCGAGATGTCAATAATCTTACCATGCACAAAAGGTTGTGAGGAAAATGTTCCAATCATGACAGCATAACTGGAGTGAAAGCCAAGACCCTGGACATATCAACTAGAGTAGGTGGGGCATGACTAAGTGTAGAAGATGGTTCTTACAACAGCAAAGTAATTGTTGCTGATCCTACTGATTCTGTGCCTGCTTTTATGGGTTCATATGGTAAAATAGAATGGTCTTTCATGTGAGATCAAATATATTCTTATACATATACATATATGTCCATCTATTGTCTTCTATGAACTTTGATAGCTATTCACCCTAATTCTTCAGATACAAAAGACTTATGAATAGTAAGTAGCATTTGTTGAGTATTTGATATATGCTACATCTTGTTGTATTATATTATCTTCTTCAAGTCTTATTTCAAAATTATTTTTAAAAATTGTTTTAGCTCTCTGTTACTATAACAAACTATTCAAGATAGTCAACTTAAAAGGAAGGAAGATTTATTTTAGTTCATGGCTTCAGAGGTTTCATTCCACAGTCACTTGGCCTGGTTGTTAGCACAGCAGTACATGATGCAGTAACCTGTCCACCTACAGAAGCCAGGAAGCAAAGGGAAAGAGAAGGCTGGAATAGAAAAATCCCGTTCCAAGGCAGGACCTTGGCAATCTAAGACTGGCCAGTAGGTCCTGCTTCTTAAAAAAGGTTTGACTGTCTTTCAGTAGCACCAAATTTAAATCCAAGCCTTCACCACATGGGCCTTTGAGCAACCTTCTAGAGCCAAGCTCTGTTAAGAACTATTCCCTCTCCATGGGAGAAAACAGACCCAGACTGCATAAGTATTCTGCTTGTCACCACAAGTCAGTGACAATTTGCTATGCATACTGTACCCACTTCACAGGCTACTTTTAATTCACAGTATCTTCCTTCTATAATTAGCTTTCTGAAAATTACACATATTAATGAAAATCTATCAAATGTTGCCACTTACAGTATTTTACCAAAAAGGGAAGATGTTTACAAATTAGTGATGATTTAAACAGGCAAACAGTCCACTACTAAAAGAAAGAAAGGCTTCTCAAGGAAGAATGCAGGCAGAGTTTCTCAATCAAAATCCTGTAAGGATTTTTATTGGCCAAAAACCAATGTGACTTGATTGAAATGGACACTGGAATATATAAAGGGTTTAATATAGGATTTAAGTAGACAGGAAACAGTGCCTTCTGAAGCTGTACTTAACTTCAAAGAACAAATTGTCAATCAGAGTCCAATTCCAAAGCCGTGAAAGAAAGCTGAAATGCCATCTCGACAGATCTGCAGAAACCGACGTGTCCTTTTGAGATCATCACAGCACAAATCCCAGTGGAATTGAGACCCGAGAAATGTAAACCTGAATGTCACAGGGACATTCACACCTTGTGAAAGTCATCGCTGAAAAAAACCTGCCAGAATGACTGAATGATACTTTCAAAGGTGAAGGTCAAACTTCAAATTTCCATCCTGGGTATTTTCAAGACACAGATGGTGAAAAGATGAATAGACCCAGAGAGAAACTCTGGTCCCTTAACCTACAAAGCTCATGGATCAGAAAGCCAAAGGGGGTACCTGAAGAGGGCTGGAGAGATGTCTCAGCAGTTAAGGTGCGTTCTTCAGAGCCTGTCTGCATGGGTTCAATTCCCCAACACTTAAATCCAGATGCACAAAGTAATGCATGTGTCTGAAGTTCATTTACAGGGGCTATGGGTCTTAGTGCACTCATTCCTCCTTCTCTCTCTCTCTTTCTCTCTCTCTCTCTCACACACATAAATAAATGAATGAATGAATGAATAAATAAATAAATTTTTAAAAGAATTACTGGAATATAAGCCCCGGTTGGAGAAAAAGGCCTTCCAGGCTCCAAACTCCAGTGTTAAGAACCCCATATGTAGAAATTAATGGTCAGAAGATGAGGTGATTCAGAGCAAATGCCACCTATAAACTCAAGTATTTCAAATGCTTGGTCCCCAGCTGGTGGCGATTTGAGAGGTGGAGGCTTGTTAGAGCAGGTGTGTTTCCAGAGGCAGGCTTTGAGGTGTTAAAGCCCAGCTTCCCCCTGGCCAGAGATATTACTCTCTTGCTGCTGTTTTCCATCTGCTGTGGCAAGATTGGAACATCTAGCTCTACCACTTTCCTGCCATCATGAAGCTTCCATTCAAGACTGGAAGCAGAAAGATACCTATCAGCTGCTTGTGGTCAG
Source organism: Zapus hudsonius (assembly GCA_004024765.1). NCBI lineage: Eukaryota > Metazoa > Chordata > Mammalia > Rodentia > Dipodidae > Zapus > Zapus hudsonius. The sequence continues at coordinate 15,215 of PVHP010034362.1, forward strand.
GTGTTTAGTCCAGCAACAAGGAGTTATCTACAACAGACGAAATAATTTTGATGCAGAAGTAACACTCTTCTACTTCTGTAGAAGTTGGAAGGAAAGGAGGGAATTCTCCCTTCAGATTCCTAGCTTGGCATCGATCCTTCCATATGCCTGGGATATTAGGGGAATTTGTCATCTTCTGTACTTGGTTCTTTAATTCCTCGAATGATAGGATGATGTGAAGGCTGCCAAGTTCAATGAAACCAAGCATGTAACAGCATGTTCTGAAAAAGCATGGTCCTTCTATAAAATTGTATTACTAGTATCTGCCTTAAGACTTAAGCCTTGTTCGGTACCCATTTTGGTCTCTTCTTACTCATTTTATTTGAGCTTATGATGATTACCATCAAAGTACCACATGTCCACACAGCTGAAAATAGATCTTCCTGGGAAGGAGACTGGGAGTGACCAGAGGTGGCTAGGGGCCACTTCATTTATGTCCTTCAATACCTTTGATTTTTTTTATATCATTCATTTCTGATTCCAATTATACTGTTCCCAAGTACGAGCACATCAATTCACACCACCCCAGCTTCCCTTTTCCCCCTATATGTTTATATCATGATTTTTCAATTTTAAAAATTGAGTAACTTTTCAATTTAAATGATATGTTCAATCTTTCCTTTTTAATCTTTCAAATAATGACATAGTATCTATTTTAAGATGCAGACGTTACAACCCTGCCAAACCTTCACCTCCTAGCCTCCACCTCCACCCTCATCCACTCTTAAGTTCTGTAGTTTGGGTTTACATCAGGAAGGTTGAAAGCACTCACATTGTGTATCAACATTTTTCTGAGCAAGAGTGAGTACAAAGATAAGACTCAACACTTGGGCTGGAGAGATGGCTCAGGGATTAAGGTGCTTGCCTCCAAAACCTGATGACCCGGGTTTGAATTCCCCATACCCATGTAAACCAGATGGACAAAGGGCTGCATGCATCTGGTGTTCATTTGCAGTGGCCAGAGACCCTGGCACGCCCCCTTCTCTCTGTGTGAAAATACATATACATATACATACATACATAAATATATTAAAAAAGACTCAATTCTTTAAATGTGGTTGAGATTCATGGGTGTTTATTAGCTTTGGCAACCATGAAATTAAAGAAAAATAAAAGCAGCCCGTCTTAGAGTATGTCTTGACCAAGAAGGCTGCATTGCATGCTTAACATTGAGGAAAAATTGAATGCCTGAAGCAGTATCATCCCCAAGACATTTGGAGAAATGTGTGTGGAATTGTTACCAGAAACCTCTAGATACTTTTCCAATCCTGATTTCCAACCATGGGGACATAGTGATAATTAATCTGTCAAGTATTTGTCTGTTCCTGACAGATAGGTTGGTGCATCATGTAACTATCTCAGTGTTGGCTCATTTCCCATCCCTATCCATTGACTCTCTCCTTTAGAACTGGCACATCTAAGAGTATCATGCTAGGTTTTGTGTGCTTAAAACCTTCTAGAGTTCTCTCCTGTAGAGTACAGAGATATGTCATTGGCCAGAGCATGCAAATTTGTTCAGGATTAAAGTGTTCATCAGATCCAACTTAGAAAGTTTATACACATAATTCTCAACTGCTTCATGCTTGATAGAAGCCATTTCAGCACAGCTTTTCATATATTTTATACCTTGAATCTGTTAAATGTTCACAGACAACTTTCTGAATATTCATGTTCACCAGTCCTCACTGCTTTAGGGACTAGCCTCACTGCTTTGATGATTAATAATCTGGTCTTTGGAGTATAGTTCCTTTTTTGTTTTTAAACTTAGTGAACACAAAAGTAAGATCTTTACTTTTTGCCTAAGGTAAAATTTCACTGATGTTTCTTTAATTCTTGCTTATTATTTTGGCCATTGAACATCAACAACTCATCTGTGAGCTTCACAAAGATATAAATAGTGAAGACACATACTTTAGAGTCTTTGGAAAGACACTTCACAGTTATGTCAATCCATTATCCTCGTCCTAACATACTTGTAGTGATTTAAAGTTTACAATGGTGGAAGAAGCTGGCTCACATCCATAGACCCAAGCAGAGAGACACCATCAAAAGCCAACAGCCAGAGCTCAAACTGTTCTTCACACACTTTAGGTGTAGATTTAAGATCCACCTGCAGTGACATCCCACTGGAGACTCAAGTTTCAAGCCTGAGGGCCATATGTTCAAACCACCACAACACCCTGTACCTTTCCTTTCATAATTTCTCTCTCTCTTTCTCTCTGTATATCGGCTGGCAGCTTCATGTCCCAGATGAGGCTAGACCAGCAGCCCTCTCTTCAGCATAGCTGGTAGGTGATTAGCCATCCATACTGATGAATCCCTGGGTTTCAGCATGTGAGCATCTTACTTAAACATGCCAGTGTCCACGTTGTTTTTAGAGGCTCATGTTTCTTTGTGCATTTGTTTCTAACTCAGAGTCAATCCCCTGTTTGACTCAGGAGTGACATTCCTAAATTTGACCTTATGTGTACTTTAAGAGATGGAGAGAGGTAAACTATGTAAAATGCATTAAAATATATAACTGTGTAATAACTGTGTGCTTGGAAAATGAACAATTTCACCATAGTAACTTGATTCCAAGATTAACTCTATAAGCTTTACAACACAATTCTAATATATTTCTGCTTTATTTCTTGATTCTGGAAAAATCACTAAGTATTTATTGACACCTCACCTTTGCACTTTGGGAAAATAGCCTACTAAGGAAGAAAGGGTCTTTGGAACCCACATCAGTCTTTGCAAGCAAACACCATTAACCGCTGAGCAATCTCGCCAGCCCTGGTTTTGTTTTGTTTTGCTTTAAGACTCCACTTCATTATTTTAAAACATGCTGAAACTTCAGCTTCTCTTTCCATCAATCTTTAGACAACATCTGTTTGCTTCTGTGCTGGTATATCCATGACCAGGACATGATTGTCAGGGCTCAATGCAAAATGAAAATGCATTTCTCTGGAATTTAAAATAATGAAGGATTTAGAGAGCAGAGCTCAGCTTTACACCAAGTACAGGGAAGCACAGAGCCCTGAATGAGTGCTCAAGAGCCACAGCCGTCAAGCAACCCCTGTGTACACTAGTCCAATCTGCCTTCAAGAAAGCCCGGCTACTCTGTGCAGGCAATGCAGTGAGCTGACAACCTTCAGCTACAGCATGTTCAGAACTTTCATTGACTTTTGAACTATGACTGTTCATTTCCCAGCCAATGACTATGTGTGGCAAGTTCTGCCTCTGGTAAGCAGTCCTGGATCACTGACACTTGACATCCCTGCTTCAGAGTCCGAGGTTTCCCTGCCTGATCCCACTGTCCTCTCCCTTTCCTTTCTCAAAGCCTGAAAGCTTTCCCAGCCCGCTCCTGTTTCTAAACCCTTCTGTCTTGCATACATTGCCCTCCTCAATAAGCAGCTTGTATTCCTACCTCCAGCTCAGTATCTGCATCTCCAAGGACCCCATGGGTGATACAGCATCTCTTGACCCCACACTATGTGACATGATGAAGTTTATCTCCTTCCATCACCTTCTACCTGCCTCCTCCTGACTCTTTCCATCACTTCTTGTTTCCATATAATACATAGTTATTTCCATATTGTGTTGATTTATATCCAATAGAAAGAATATTCACATTCTAGGCTTTGATTACATAAATATGTCAAATTACATGCTTCAAACTGAAGAATAATAAATATTTGCAAAACTTAATTATGTAACAGGGTGAGCTGGGGGTTAGAATTTAGATAATGCCCAGCAAAAATTCCAATGCACACCAAAGTTTAAAGAGTACCCGAGTTCTTGTCTACAAAGTTAAAGAATTAAAATCATAGACAACAAGATAGTAAGGTATAGTGGGAG
>PVHP010034363.1:0-19068 GCA_004024765.1 Zapus hudsonius
TCTCTCTCTCTCTCCTGTCTGCTTCTCTCTCAAGTAAATAAAGAAATACTGGATATTGTGTCCAATGTCTGGCTTGTCCATTGTAGGAGCTGCGGGAGCTCCAGAACGAGAAGGCAGAGCTACAGAAGGTCTGTGAGGAGCAGGAGCAAGCCCTCCAGGAAATGGGCCTGCACCTCAGCCAGTAAGAACCAACCCCCCCATAGGGTAGGCCACCCCAGCACCCAACCTACTTGCTTCTGCTAGGAGGCAGGCTGTTCAGGGTGACCTCCCAGGAAGTCCGGCTCGAGGGAAAAACCACATAGGATTTTTTTTTTGGACCTTTAAAACTTTAATATCTTAACATAGGACTCTTAATAAGGTGCATAGTAATTAGTTCTTTGAGAATCCTTTTCTAGTGGCCAGAGGAGCCAGACCTGGTATTTAGTAGCTAGAGTCCGGGTCAGCCTACAGTCCAGCTAGAGGGAGCGGGGCTGGCTGGAGAAAGCAAGCTACCACTGCAAGCTCATTAACCAGCCCTGTTCCAGCCTTGGGTGCTGAGGGAGCACAGACCCTGTAAGTTCTGTTCCCCTTGGCAGGACTGTCTGAGGAGCTACCGTTGTTTTCCTCTACCTTCTCCCTGTGGGAGAAAGCACCAATCTCGGACCCCTCTACGAGCTAGTTTTGTTCCCAGAGGTCTTATGTGGTCAGGCCTGTCCACCTGGGCAGCCTCTGGTCCTGTCACTTTGTAGACCTGTTTCTCTAGCTACAAGGGAGAGACGAGCTGCCACTGGTCAGTAGCAAAGGCCATAAATGCCTTGACGTATTTTCTCAGCCCTCCCTTTGCTTGGCCTGTCTCCCAGAAGCCTTGCTGTTTCAACAGTTAATGACAGTTTAAATGAATCTCAACTTTAAAAGACTTAGAAGGTTCCCCCCAAATTGCAAATGCAAGTCAGGCATGGTGGCTTCACCTATAATCCCAGCATTTGGGAAGCTGAGGTACCAGAATTGATCTTTTTTTTTTTTTTTTTTTTTTTTTTTTTTTTTTTTTTTTTTTTTTTTTTTTTTTTTTTTTTTTTTTTTTTAAGTTTTTCGAGGTTGGGTCTCCCTCTAGTCCAGGCTAACCTGGAATTCACTATTTAGTCTCAGGGTGGCCTTGAACTCACGGTGATCCTCCTACCTCTGCCTCCCGAGTGCTGGGATTAAAGGCGTGCGCCACCACACCCGGCTTAGAATTGATTTTATTGGGTGTGGTGGCAACACCTTTAATCCCAGCTCTCAGGAGGCAGGGTTCATGAGTTCAAGGCCACCCTGAGACTAGTGACTTCTAGGTCAGCCTGGGCTAGAATAAGACCCTACCTTGAAAAAAAAATCATCTTGGCTGTTCATCCCTCCTGAGGCCTCAACCTCCAGGTCCTGCTCTGGTAGGCCTTCCCCTGTCTCGGTCAGTCTGGGCTGTGTGGGGAAAGGGGACTCCTACTCCACATGGGCTCTCTACCCCTCCTGCCTTCCACATAGCAGGAGTGCTTTGTACTTCCTTCTCTAAATCTAATTTTTTAAACCTTAAAAAAATACAGAAACTGCAAATGCATTTTTGTTCTTTTTTTGCAGGTCTTTTCTCTTGTCCGGGCTGACCTAGAACTCTTACTCTGTGGCCCAGTTGCCTAGTTCTGGCCTTGAATTCACAGAGAGCCTCCTACCTCAGCCTTCCAGGTGCTGGGACTACACCCAGCACAAATGTGATTTTTATACTTGATTCTGGGCTCCGGAGGCAGCTCAGTGGTTAAAGGTCACTTGCTTTAATTCTGACAGTTTAGACCATCCACATCCTGTCTCTTACATGAACACAAGTGGATCTAGAGCAAGTAGGCAAGAAGCCTGGGGTCTGGCTGAAGATGGGGCAGAGATGAGACCAGTGATGGAAGCACTTGCTGGGCAGAAAAGCCATCAAACTGGGCTTCTGAAATTGTTCACAATCTTAAAATGACTGCATTTAAAAATCATTTGAGGGGTTGGGGAGATGGCTCAGCAGTTAAGGCATTTGCCTGTAAAGCTGAAGGACCCAAGTTCAATTCTCAGTGCCCACGTAAAGCCAGATGCACAGGGTGGCACATGCATCTGGAGTTCATTTGCAGTGGCTGGAGGCCCTGGGGCGCCCATTCTCTCTCTCTCTGCCTCTTTCTCTCTCAAATATATAAATATTTTTTTAAAAATTATTTGAAACCCTTGCAAGCTAACCAGTCTGCTGCCATTTTCTGACCTAGGCATGGGAGCTACGTGAGTGGGGTTCCACAAAAGTGGAAAGCATTCTATTTAATTTTGTCTCTGTGTGCACACATACATGAGAATGCCAGGGTCTCTAATCAGTTCACACTTCACGTGGGTGCTGAGAATTGAGCCCAGGCTGGCAAGTACCTTTACCTGCTGAGTCATCTCTTCAGCCCCTTATTTGGATTTTTTAAATACTTTATTCATTTTCAAGCAGAGAGATACAGAGAGAAAGAGAGGGAGCACCAGGGCCACCACCTGGTGGGTCTGGCGCATGGGGGTACTGGGGAATTGAACCAGGGGCTTTAGGCACTGGAGGCAAGTGCCTGAACCGCTAAGCCATCTCTCCAGCCAGCTTATTTGGATTTTTGAGACAAAGTTTCACCTGGACATTGAGCCAATGCTGATCCTCCTGCCTCAGCCTCTAGAAAGAACTTTAGAACTACTCTGGCTTTCTTCACTAAGTCCCCAAAGCCAGTCACTGTAGTTATTTTTGTTGCAATCTCTCACTGCTACAAAATAATCTTTTTAAAATATTTTATTTATTCATTTTCAAGCAGAGAGAGAGAGGGAGAGAACACCAGGGCCACCACCTTGTGGGCCTGGCATATGTGGGTCCTGGGGAATTGAACCGGGGGCCTTAGGCACTGGAGGCAAGTGCCTTAACCGCTGAGCCATCTCTCCAGCCCCAAAATAATCTTTTTTCAAACTTTCAGGTCCAAACTGAAGATGGAAGACATAAAAGAAATAAATAAGGCACTGAAGGTATTGGATACATTTTATTAGCAAAAGTCTTCTCATTGCTGTGAGCTGTGCGCATCCTACATCGTGGGCTCCCCACGGTGCTGAGCGGGAAACTGCTGAAGTTTGAAAACAGGCCTAGATGGAACCCTGAAGAGAAAGCAGATGGGCAGAAATCTAGGGATGTTTACTCCAAGTCGGAGGTCTTCCTAGTGGCCGTGACCAACGGCCCCCTCTGACCTGTTGTCAGGGTCTCTGCTCTGGACCGAGTGTGCCAGGTGGAGGCAGCCCCACAGCAGCGTAGGGCAGAGACTCCTTCAGAGAGGGCCAGCCTACGCTGAGAGCCAGGTGGCAGCTGAAGCTGTCTGCCGCCTTCCCCTCTCCAGCTCCATAGGCGACGCCTGTTCCAGCTGCCCATCGATCTGTAGAACCCTAGCCTGCTAGTGACAGGAACAGCTGTAAAGGGATCAGATGCCAAGGGGCCAGAAATGCCACTTTAGACCCCTCTGGATCACCCACCAGTCCCTAATAACCGTCACCAGCCTGATAAAGACCTGTAAAATGTCATCTTTCAGACTGATCTGCTTCTCAGAGGTCTGTCACCACTTGTTCTAGACTCCTTCAGATTTAGCTCCTTCCCCTGGATCAGAATCTTTGACTCTGGTGACCTCAGCCAAAGGGGACTTAGAGAATACAGCACAGGTATATCTCAGATGCTAGACAATCAGCCATGAGACCCCCCAAGAGTGACCTGCTAGAGGCCAGGATGCTGAGAGGGCCAGTACTGTCTGTGCGGAGTCCTTGTGAGAGAGAGAGAGGCCTTCACCAGTCCTGGTGAAGCAATAGTGCCTCCACCAGAACCCAGGTAGAATGATAGGTAGGACAGGGGCAGACAAAATGGAGTCTTAAGAGTGTTCTTTCCTCCTCAGGGCCACACGTGGCTAAAGGATGAGGAAGCAACACATTGTAAGCAGTGTGAAAAGGAGTTCTCTATCTCCCGGAGGAAGGTACGTAGGGGTCACACCACTGGGATTCCCTTTCTCTAGTCCCAAGGGCAACTCCAGAGAGCGCACTGCTCGTCTACACAGGCGTCGTGCGCCCCCGCATCCTTCAGTGCTTGGCGCTCTTATTTTGGGCAATTTGGATAAAGAGCTCCTCTAGGTCAATACACCAGTGAGAGCTCTTCATATACAACAGGACCCAAACTTGGCAGACCCATAGAACCCATGAGAGACCTTTTGGGCTTAAGTAACCCTGTGAGTCTGTCTCTACCTATAGCCTGCTAAGGTGGCACTCCCAGTGGCAGGTCCATACCAAGCAGCAGTTGGGCTAAGCTGGGAGCTGAAGGAACCACAGGGAAGACCTGCTCCCAGCAAGGCCATGTGAGACAGGGAAAGCCAAAGAGCTGAAAACGTCCAAGGCCTGCTCTAAACGTGCAGCCTGGGGCACCAGCCAGCCTTGTCTGAGCCAAGAGCAGCTGTCCAGGACCAGGCTCATGCCAGCCTTGCTGCGTCCATCTGTTGGCTGTGGGGGTCACCCCTGGTCAGGCCCAGGTACCTGAACACCTTCTCTATCCTCTAGCACCATTGCCGCAACTGTGGACACATCTTCTGCAACAGCTGCTCCAGCAGCGAGCTGGCCCTGCCCTCCTACCCTAAGCCAGTCCGCGTGTGCGACAACTGCCACACGCTGCTGCTGCAGCGCTGCTCCTCCACAGCCTCCTGAGGTCATCCAGCTGCTGGCCAGTGCCAAACCCTAGGTCTCCAGGGGACCAAGAAAATGAAAGGAACAGACCACTGTCAGCCTCTGATGACATGTCCTCCGGGCAGTGGAGCACTTGTTCTGCCATTTGGACTGAAGCTCATTCATGGACATGGACGGCTTTTGCTGTCTTCACGTCTCAGAATTAACCTACTTTCCAGCCCTCCGTGTCCCATGGAAACCTTGACCTCTGCAGTGCTTGAACCCACGATGCCTTGTGGACTTGCCGTCATGCCCTTGTGAACGCCTGTTGGCCCTGCAATAAAATCCTTTATTTTTCATCTGTTGTACCTAAAGCGCTAGTGTGCGAGCTGCAGTCAGCTCCGTGGGTCATAGCAGGTCATTGAATTGCCTGGGCTGCATCCCACCAGGACGAGGCAAGGACAGAATAGAAGGTAAAAAACCTGTCACCAGAGCTCAAGTTGGTCACATACACAAACAAACCCAGCATAAGGTTAATGCCATATGCACTAAACTATCTGATCCCAGCAGTTTAGCCTGCAAATGAGCAACTCTTAACACACAGCCTTTTCAAGTTTTGTTGTTTTTCCAGGTAGGGTCTCACTCTAGCCCAGACGGGTCTAGAATTCACTATGTAGTCTCAGGGTGGCCTTGAACTCATGGCAATCCTACCTCTTGGGATTTTAAAAGTATGTGCCACCACACCCAGAATTTTTTTCTTTTTAAGACAGGGTCTCACATAGCCCCCCCACCCAGCAGATTTCAAACTCACTATGTATCCAAGAGTCTGGCCTTAAATTCCTGATTCTACTTATACCTCCTAAATGCTGGGATTATAGGCACAATGCCAATGCAGTGCCCATTTTTTATATAGTGGATTATGAGGTTATTGAAAACTACTGAAAACCTGGCTATGTGGACACTTTCATGCCATCTGTGGAATTGAAAAATGGTAAATTGGAACCATCATGAATCAGAACTATTCTCGAGGGGCTTTACACTGGAAGCGAATGCTAGAACAGATGCCATTGTGGGTTATGAAGACTGGCTTCCTCATGTGTGATCTGTCTGCTCACTCCACCCATGAGGGCAAATCACCTGAAGCCCTCAAGGGAAAATCAGAATTCCATCCAGACCTCATACTTTCCCAACCTGCTAGACCTGACAGCTAGCTCAATCCACACCTCCCTACTTGCCAGTTACCTACCTGGCTTGGTGTTTGCTATCAAAGGCACAGCCTTAACTGAATCCAAGCCTCCCAAGCTGTCCTCCCTATCCTCAGGTTAGTTCTGGTTAGGACACTTGACACACTTTCAAATGGAACAGCATGTTTTATGAATGCAAAACTAGAGCTGTGCAGCCAGGCTTTTAAAACTAGGCCTGCCCATCCCCAGACCCTAAACCACAGGCTTTTTAAGGCCTTTGAAAGGGCCCATAAAGGAAAACCAAGCCCATTTACCAACCTCACAGAGCCCACTGTACTGACCACCCCACAAACTGGTGGTCATCTGTACCTTTCTACTGCTTGCTTAAGGAGCACTTAGAAGTGACTTAGATCCCTCATCTACACACACAAAAGACCTACTACTGGTACAAAGTTCCTAACAGTGACACAGTACAGTAAGTGTTCTATTAAAATCTCGTTTTCCAGTTTTATCATCCCAACCTCAACTTCACCTCCCAAGTAACAAAGGCTCAAAAAGCACTTACCCAAAAACCCAGGCATATAAGTCAATCTGTTAACTGTCCATCTGCATCTCATCCCAGTGTGACCGGCTGCTTCATACCCTGCTATCATGGCCATGAGCTCCAGCCTGGAGCTAGAGTGAAACCTCAAATCAACACAGCCTCCCTCTGATGTCCTCTCTAGACCTGTTTAAGATGAATGCCCTCCAATCAGTCTTCTACATACAGTGCTGCTATACAGAAACAAAATGCTCAATTCTCAGCACTTTTCAGTTTGCCCACCACCATTGCTAACCTTTTGCAGGAACAAAGTATCTTCAACATAGTCACAAGTGAGTTAGCTTGAACACTTGGCAAAGCCACACTGCAGCTTTACTTTTAGAACCACTGAAGACTAGGCTGGCTCGGCAGTGAAAGGCGACAGTACAGATTCAATTCCTAGTATGCACATAAAGCCAGATGCAAAGTGATACTTGCATCTGGAGTTGGTTTGCAGTAGCAAGAGGCCCTGGCACCCCATTCTCTCTCTCCACATTCTTTTTAGACAGCTGGAAGCCGAGGAGGCAGAGGTACGAGGATCGCTGTGAGTTCACGGCCACCCTGAGACTCCATAGTGAGTTCCAGGTCAGCCTGGGCTAGAGTGAGACCCTACCTCGAAAAACCAAAAAATAAAAAAATAAAGGCTAGAGGGCTGGAGAGATGGCTCAGTGATTAAGGCATTTACCTGCAAAGCCTAAAGATGCAGGTTCAATTTCCTGGTACCCACATAAAGCAAGACAGTTACACATGCAATGTAATGTAATGGCCTGCCATGCCCGCTCATTCTCTACTCCATCTGCTTGCAAGAAAATACTAAATATTTATCCCCCCCAAAAAAATGTAAAGGCTATAGAGATGGCTCAATGGTTAAGACCTTTTACTACAAAACCTAAAGACCTGAGTTCAATTCCCCAGTAAAGCCAAGTGCAAAAGTGGCATGTGCATACCCATTATTTTGTCTCTGCTTGCAAAAATTATTTAAAAACAAATGAAGACAACAGATGTGAGGCTCTTCCCAAAACTAATGTAAGGCAGTGCCCTGTAACTAATTTCAATTTATGGTGAATTATTTGCCTGTAAATGCCATTTAACTCTTTTATTTCCTATCAGAAACTTAGTATTCTGCCTCAGGATTACAGTAATTCTATTTTGGTTCAAAACCTCAATTCAAAAAAAAGGGGGAGAGCTGTGCGTGGTGGCGCACACCTTTAATCCCAGCACTTAAGAGGCAGAGGTAGGAGGATCGACGTGAGTTCAAGGCCACCCTGAGACTACAGAGTGAATTCCAGGTCAGCCTGGGCTAGAGTGAGACCCTACCTCGAAAAACCAAAAAAAAAAAGGGGGGGGGATGGACTGATCCAGGATACCCAGCTGATTAGGGAGGAGGGAAATTAGGGATACCAACACATTATTTGCTCACAGTATATCCAATTGTGGATAATAAAGTTTTAACGGGGGAGGTCTATAGAGACGGCTCAACGGTTAAGGCAGTTGCCTGCAAAGCAGGACCCCATAAATAAAGCCAGATGCACAAGGTGGCTCAAGTGTCTAGAGTTCATGTGCAGTGACTGGAGGCCCTGGGGCACCCACTTTCTCAATGTTTCCTAAGAAAATTATAAACCCTGCTTTCCTAGCAAATTCAAGGACCCGGTTCAATCACCAGCAGCACTGACACACAGACACCAAAAAGAAAAAACAAAAATCCTGGTACTGGATCTCAGGGAGTTCAGGGCCACCCTGAGACTCCATAGTGAATTCCAGGTCAGTCTGGGCTAGAGGGAGACCCTACCTCCAAAAGGAGGGGGGCAGGGCAATAGCACAGGAAGGAAGGGGTCCTGGGGTACATATTAAGACCCCAGCTCAGAGAAAACGGTGAATACGTTTATGAGCTACCTCCTGGACAGCATATCATATACACACAAATCTAAAATGCTGTTAGTGTGGATGTCATCCCTTGCCTCTGGGGCTTCTTGGACATGCAGGCCATGCAGTGTGGACCTCTCCTTATAGTTATAGGCAGGTGGACCAGGTTCTTGTGCAGCCAGGCCAAAACCGCCCTTCCACAAGAGCCCCACAGCCAAGTTTACCTGAGTTGCAGAGGAGGAACAAGTCTGAAGGTGGTATCTACGCAACAGCCTCAACTGCAGAGCCTTTCTGCCACAGCCAGACATGGACCTACATATATGCCCCAGGCAGGAAGAAGTCCACATGACCACTGAAGCAGACAAGGCAGTGCAGTTTTTAAAAGGAAGATTTATTTGACAAGGTTCACTTAGCGCAATACACCTAAAAGCAAATCACAATACAATGAAAAGATTTAAATCAAAGCCTCAGAATTTCATAAACACCAAGACCAAAATTCTAAAGTATTGATATTGCGTCTCAAAATTCCCCCACTGAATCTAAAAAAAGCTTAAACTCACGTGTCTTACAGGTTATCAAAAGTAACTAGAAATAACAAACATGCCAAATGTTTCACTTTTAATTGTAGACAGCTATTTTTACAAAAAAAAGCCTGTCTTTCAATATGCATCCAAATAGTGTTCAATGTAATGTGTAAAAGCAACACTTAACATAATTCAACTGCTTTAACCTAAACACACTTACTGCTTAAGTACATCCTACATATAACTAACTTGAGAAAAGCTGGAAATCGTTTTAACAGTTACAGCTTATTCAACCTTGCCTTACACCCTTATTGACTGCTATGTTCAAAAACACTGAACTGTAAGTCCTTAAAACGACCCCAAATCCACTTATAGAGTAAGCATAAATCACAATGTTGAAAGTTTGCTTTTTCGGGGGGGGGGGGGCTGATCAGGAGTCAGTGATCAGGAAGACTACATTCCCCATCCACTGCTCACACTGGACATGCTAGACATCCCTCCCATTCCGTTCATGCCCACAGATGCACGGCTTCCACTACTGTAGTAGCTGCTGTTCACTGCTCCTTGGCTACCTGCAAAGAGATCCAGTTTACAAGTTAAAAATGGAGTCAGGTACCAGTCAAATAAAATACAGCATTCCAAGGAAAAGTTTATATTTGGTGTATGAGTAAAATGGCTGCTGTCCAAGTGGCGAGAAGCGTGTTTGGGAAAAGGGAATCCCGACTCCAAACAAGTCTCAACCCCTTTCTCTGCAGTACCAACTTGCCAGACTCTCGTGCTACCATGTAAATGGCTTCTTCAGGATCACCGTGGAAAATTAAGTTTAAAGGAAAACTAGTGTTTTTCAAAAATTGCAAAATTACTTGTTTTTAAGCTAAACAAGGCATTTAAAAAATGTACCACAAACATTCACAATATGCCATCGAATGGCATATGAATAGGGAGCACAGGGGAAGTCTTGCTTTTCCTACTTATGGTGGGCAGAAGTGAGAGGACAAAAGTTGGGCTAAAGAAAGGCAACTCACTGTGCCCCCAAAAAATGGCAGCCTCCATGGAGTTAAAAGTCAGAGCCATTGCCTGCTATGGAAAGTGTTATTACAACTTATCAGTATTTGCTGTTGGGAATTTAAATTATATTTTTTGAGAAAATATTTACCTATGCAATGTTTGATTGAAAATCACTGGAGTTTTCCTGTAAAACTTGGTCTGCAAAAGGATTTTGTAGGGTAAGACTATAATACCAAAATCACCATTCTTTAGACCAATTGAAAAAAATTAAACAATACGGTCCTAAACCCAACCACCTCCTACTACTTAAAAATCCCTCCAATGATTGACTTACTCACGCTAACCAAGACAGAAGAGGTGAACCACTAATGTTTAACAAATGCATGTTTTCTGGTTTGACAGTACTTTAAAGTTGCAATGACTAGCTTAATTCATTGAACACTTCCCCCTCCCAATGATTATGTCTGAAAATTAAGCTAGAAGAATTAGCATTAAAAACATACATTTAATAGCCCAATCTCAATAGGCCTGCATATCCCCCCCCAAACTAGAGAACCCCTACAACATTAGGCATGTACGTAAACTCGCTTACCGTATCCACTCATGCTGCTCTGGCCCCCGTAGCCACCTCCATAACCACCACTCAGCTGTTGGCTGGCTGGGCCACCGTAACTGGACTGGTTTGCTGTTGAGTTTGAAGAGAACATTAGCGTCCCATTCCTTAGTTAATGTGGTACCTGCTTGGTACCCGGCTTGTAAACTATCTACAATTTTCTAGTCTTCATCTTACTATGACTGTCTCCTTCTACCTGTCTATAACCAGACTAACCCTTATGAGATTTATAAACCACCAGCAGGACTAAAGCCACGATTCCATTAAGTAGAGGCATTTTGTGAAGATCTTATGAAACTTTTTGACTGGATTTAGTGGGGTTTCCCCCTAGGTTGATACAGTACGATGTATCAATAAACAGGTTATCATTAACACCTAATTATCACCCAACTAATGCCCCAAATTGAAAATCTTTTAATTTTATATTTTACTAAGTATCTTTAATTTTCAAATTATATTCATAATTTAAACTTTCATTAAGCAGTCCCCTCCCCCAAAATTTATTATCTGTATGTATTTGAATTATAAACCATCCTAAGTTTATACAATTCACAAGATTTTAATTAACAGTACAAAATTCATCCAAAATCAGAATCTGATTTCTGCTATGCTAATTTAGATTATCAGTTAAAATTGGTATGCTAACAAATTCTTACATAATTCTAACAAATGTAACAAATGCTAAACTAATTACAAATTAGCCTATCTTATTGACTTATACAGATATGTTTTGGTTTTTAAAAAAACTAACGATATTTACACAAGCCCATGCCTCCCATCATTTGGCTACCATAAGCACCACCGCTTGCTCCTGCTGTAGAATTCAAGAAGAGTTCTACATATCTGTGTTCTGAAATGAGAGAAAAGGCATACAAGGTTAGCTTTAAAAAAAAGACACTAAAGTGATATTTACACAAACCCATGCCTCCTAGCATTTGGCTACCGTAAGCACCACCGCTTGCTCCTGCTGTAGAATTCAAGAAGAGCTCTACATATCTGTGTTCTGAAATGAGAAAAAAAAGTTTGAAAATGTATGTTGGTGGAAGAAAACACCATAAGCACTTTACAGTTCTAAAGTAGATCTGTGAACCTCAAATACGTTTGGTAAAAAAATAATTTCTTAATGTCAGTTGTAAAATCTACTCATCTACATTATCAATTAAGGATAAACCTCAAGATAGGTTATTACAAATCCCCTTCAGTCCTAAAATTAAAAACATTGTTTTCAACACATCTGTAACAACCCACCACTGGAGATCAAATCTCACACATCTTTACTGCTCTACCCTAAATTAAGGGAACACATTCTCTCAGCACTTACGCATATTTGCTTTGTCTTTTGACATGGCTGCCACAGCATCTTCATGAGTTGCAAACTCAACATCTGCTTCACCAGTTACTCTGCCATCAGGACCAATCTCAATATGTACTCTCACAGGGTTGAGCGGTGAAAAAAACTACAAATACAAGTAATTTCAAAGAATCGTCAACTATCTATTACACACAAACCAATTTTATCCCATGTTATCACTTAGGTATAATCAGACCCAAGATTACTAAAATACCACCTCACACTTACATTATAAATGTCATTCTCCGTGGCTCTGTAGGGTAACCCCCGCATGTGGACACAGTGTCCTGTTGTGCTCTGGAAAGTAGAACCACCATCTCCATACCTGTGATCAGACATTCCTGAAAAACAGTAATTGAGGTCTAGATGGACAAGAGTGTAAATACCTTCAGCTGAAAATTTCAATTCTTACCTTACCTCTTCCAAATCGATCTGACCCAAATCCATAGCCATCATTGTAGCCATTATAATCATCATAGCCTCCATAGCCTGAAAGACGGGGGGAAAAAAGTATGCAATTAAAATGAAACTACCCAGTCAAAGGAATAAGTGGTCCAGCCTTGCCTAAGGACGTACCTCCACCATAGGCACCACGCCTCATCCTCTCAAAGCCGGCTCCTCGGCCAATGCTGTTATACCCTCTGCCAGCCCCTGGCCTATCATAGGGACCCGGCCGCTGCATGGCCATAAGCTTTCGTGGTGGATCATAGTGAGTTCTAACTTCAGCTCGACTGCTCTTAAAGATTTCAATATACCTAAAGCATCGTTCAAGGAGGAAGGGAATGGGGAGGGGAGAGAAACATTAGTTCATTTCATACAGGTATTTAGTTTTACACACACACACACAAAAAAAAAAAATAAAACAACAACAACAATCTAGTCATAGCCATGAAACTGACTTAATATTTGAAGCCAGATTTTTTTTTAATATTTGCATAGGCAATGACCAGAAATTCACTCAAGACAATTTAAACTTTAAAGAATAAAAAACTCCTCTGAGGCAGAGCCCAACCTTAGAGGTAGAGAGGAGTATTACAAATAAATGGCTTAGGAGGGAATAAATTCCACTCAACTCTCAACATTTCAACTCTTAAAT
Organism: Zapus hudsonius; assembly: GCA_004024765.1. NCBI lineage: Eukaryota > Metazoa > Chordata > Mammalia > Rodentia > Dipodidae > Zapus > Zapus hudsonius. Next base: position 12,888 of record PVHP010034363.1, read on the forward strand.
CCATTGGCAGCATGTATAGCAAGTAGGCTAAAAAGCCAGCCTCCACCAACAGTTTAGCCCACACTGCACATTTCCTTTCGCCAAGAACCCAGCCTATGCTTTTAGTAGGAATCAGCATAGGTAAAAGCGCATGCTTCAATGAAAAATAGTCACAAGCAAAGAGAATAAAACCTTTTGTGACAATTTCTTGAAAGCTATGCTTATTAATATGTATGCAGAATATTTATACAGCAAGAAAGTTTGTTGCATTTCAACTTTAAAAACAAGATCAGAAATTATCACATTTTCTTATGGTAATATTAATTTACAAGATGTTATTACAGCTAAAGCCAGGTTTGAATTACTTTTTTAAAGCCATAGTCTCTCAACTCCACTGGTTGGGGTTAATGGAATTCTACAAAATTGTCAAGATGTCCAAATAAACTGGGATCAATTTGGTCTGAATGATATACGGGGCAATAATATGGGAAATTTGAAAACTGGCAAAACATCAATTAAATGGGACTAAGAAATGGGTTACTTTCTCCTAAGCAGAGAGAATATGGATTTAATTGTTTACCATAAGAAAAGCGACATATCCAACCAACCATCCATCCCCACCTGTGCCCTATTCTTTCCTTGTGTTTCTTTAGAGCCTTTTCAGCTATTTCCTGTGAAGCAAACTGCACGAAGGCCTCCCCCGTACTCCTCCCCTGGAAGTCCACCGGCAATGTTATCCCATTTGGCACGATTTCCAACCCTTCAACCCAAGGACAAATAACCCCAGTAGGGGGGCAATATTAACATCACAAGCCCAGAAATGATTCTTCTTATAGCTTTAAATAAACCAGAATTTTTAACTTTAGATGAACGGTATGCTTTCAATAAATACTTTTAAATATGCATTGCAATAATAATACGTTTGCAGTATTAAGAAGTTCCACTAATAACACGTAATTCTTAACACATCCCATGGCACATGATGAATATTAAGAGAAAAACTTGCTACTTCCACAGGGTGCACTAAGAATTAAAACAAATCTATGCAATTTAATATTAAATATACAATTCATAGTTTTAAGTATCAAAATAACAGTTCTACTAAAAATAAGACCTTTTACCTTATTTACATTTCAATGTAAGAACTTCAGGTTTTAAAATGTACACATTTAAACATTTTATATGAAAACTGAAACATTACTTGAATCATAATTGACAAACAGATATCTAAGCTTTCAACAAACACCTATCTACACAGCAGTCATGAATATGCGCTAACAGTAGTATGATTCACTTCTGGAAATTCCGTCTATGAAAAATCCTTTCCGTGGATACATCCCCAAGCTTATAAAAAGGCCTTAAAGCACTTTCCTAGAAGATATGAAATTATGTTCATATTTAACGTTGACAGACAGCATTCAATTCTCACCAATTTAGATAAAATAAAACACTTTTCAAACTGACAAAATGTTAGGAATTGACACATCTCTAAGTTCTAGTAATACATACTCCACTAAACCATGCAAGGACTTCTGGCTAACTCCAGTTACATCAAGAATATCAAAAGTACTTAAGACATGATCTAACATTCTGCTAAACATGCAATCTTATCAGCTCTTCAACATAAAAACATTCAAATACTTTAGGTCCTGAAAAACTTCAAAATACTCTTCTTTAGATACAGAGACTACAGACATTAAATCTACACTGGCTAGCTACAATTTACTTTCAGTAACAGCTTTTGACTGGTAAATTGCTTCCATAATGGTTTTTTTATAGACAGAATTAAACCTTCAGATAAATTCCATGATCCGAGTAACTTACAATAATCAAAAAATTCAAACTAATCAATTACTGTGAAGGGATCTTACCTTTACCTTGAAGCACTCTGCTAAGAGCAATGTGAGGAAGATAGTTAGGCTGCTGAGAACACTCCTCAAAGGTCTACTCTGAACTACAACACTAAATACAGGCAAAATTAACATTTGGAAAGGACTATTGTCCACCTTTAAGATGGGTTATCTGAAGCCTCCAGAAAGAAAACAAGCTCATCAGTATGTACTCTCTATTGTGTCACCAAAGCTGCCAGGCCTCACTACTCAGCAACAAACAGGACAACATACCTGAGAAGAACTGAACAATCTCTTCCTTGCTACATCCAAAGGGAAGTCCTCTAAGCCGTACAAAGCCATCATTGGCCGTGTCAGGACTATTTGGACCAGTATGCTTCAACACCCAATCCATTTCAACGTTGTTTGACTTGAATACTGAAAGAGGTGCTTAGAATTAGTCAATTTTGGAAAGTTAGAAAACAAAGTTCAGATTTCCTGGGTCTTTAGGAAGAAATGCCATACACTCCCTTAGATGACCCTTTCCATGAGGTCAAACACCTAAAGTTCCAGACCACTATGTATTTAACGTTTACTGTTACTAGGGCAATGTAAACCAAACCTTCAACATATCTGTGTCCCATAGTTTCTCTGTCTTTTTTCAGGGCCAATTTGACTTCATCTTCTGATTCAAGCTCAACAAAAGCCTCGCCACTTGGTCTGCCTTCTCTGGTGTAGATGAAACGAATACCTTGAGCCCCATTTTGAATTTTGCAGTCTGAAAAGAAAATAACCATTAATATAAAACTTAAAACCTAAAGAAAGGCACCTCCAGGTGATAGGTAAAATACCTATCCATGATACCACTAAAAAGCAGAGTGTGGTGGTACACGCCTTTAATCCCAGCACTTGGGAGGCAGAGGTAGGAGGACAGCTGTGACTTCAAAGCCACCCTGCAACTACACAGTGAATTCCAGGTCAGCCTAGGCTAGAGCAAGACTCTACTGGGGGGGGGGGGGGAGGCTGGAGATAAACCAGCATGGAGATGGTTTATCAGTTCAGGCATTCACCTGCAAAGTAGGACCTGACTTCCATTCCCTAGTTCCCAGTAAAGCCAGATACACAGCAGTTAAGGCCTCCAGAGCCTAAGGACCTGGGTTCAATTAAATACCTGAACTAAGCTTTATACTTGAGCTCAATCCCCAGCAGAGTGGTGCAAATATCTGGAGTTCTTTGCTGTGGCTGGAGGCCCTGGGGCACTCTATTTACAAATAAAACGTTTCTTTTTTAAAAGGGGAAAAAAATAAAGACCCCACTTGTGAAGCCTAAACTGACCAAAATGATCAACTCCTAGCATCTCTCTAGCATCTAAGCAATCAGCATCTCAAACTCTTTGACCGTTAAGAAGCTCCAGCATCCATCAGCTTGATGGCCAGGTCAAGAAGAAGGGGAAGGGATCCTCCCTTTAGCAACAAGGTCAACTACTCAAAGCAGCTCCGTCTCCACCAGGCACGTGCCAGGCACGCCCAGCTACCACCCATCTTCCTGCAACTTCTCAGAAGCATGTGCGAACCCGAGGGCTGCACGGCTGCACCTTCTCGCTAGCGGCAGGGTTGTCTGGCTAAGGGACACCGGAAGTGAGCACGCCCCTCCTGCCCCGGCCACGGTACCTGGTTCTCGTTCGACAGGTAATTTCCATCACCACTAACGTCAGCGCTTAGGTCTGGGATTCAAAGACCCGCATCCAAACCTTCCCGTTTCTGCCAAACGCAACCCTCCTCCTCCCGCCGAGGACGCTCCGCTGAGCGGGCTGACCGAGCGCCGGCGGGATTGCGTAACGGCGGTGGCGGGCGCGAGCAGGGAACGGCCCCCTCCTCCCTCCCCCCTCCGCCGCCGCCCTCACCGGAGAAGAAGCGCTGCACCTCGTCGGCCGAGCAGGACCACGGCAAGCCGCGCACCTTCACCACGAAGCCCTCTCCGCCCTCGGTGCCCAGCATCATGGTCCCGGCGCGCGCGCACTAGACGGGGAGGCAGGACGGTGAGGTCGCGGCGCGCGGACCCCGGAGCCCCCGGCCCGCCGTCCGCCCCGCGCCCCCGAGGCCTTCGGAAAACAGGCGCCGCGGCGCCGGGACCTCGGGGCCCCCGGCACGCCCGCCCGTCCCGCTCCCCGTCCCCCCGTCCCGCCCGCCCGCCGCCCCCGAGGCCTTCGGAAACCAGGCCCGCGGCGACGGGCCGGGGAAGCGCAGCCCGCGCCGTCGCCAGGGAGGCGAGGAAATGGCGGCGGCCGCTTCCGCTCCGCCTCCTCCTCCATCTCACACAATGGAGGCGGCGCGGCCCGCAGGCCCAGGCGGCGCGGAGAGCCGTCCGCAGCTCCCGCCCGCCGCTCGCCGCGCGCCGCAGCCCCGCGAGCGCCGCCGGGCGCGGGACGGAAGCCGCCGCGGGCCGCAGCCCCGGAGCCGCCGCCGGCCAGGACGCCCACCGCCACTCACCAACATACAAAGCTCCGGCGAGGCTGGAAAGAAATGGCAAGCGGGCGCCTGCGCAGCCTAAATAAAGCCCTTAGAGCAAGCTCTGCGCACGCGCATCCGAGCGCCCGGACCGCCCACTTGCGTCACTCCGAGTTAATGCGCATGCGTGTTATCAAAAAACTAGCCCGCCTCTGGCCGTCACCTTATTCTGCGCATGCGTTCGGGCTCAGCCCTCCCCCGTAATGCAGCGGAAGGATTTTGTTGTGTTTTTTTTTGCGCCTGCGCCTTTCGCACTTATTGAACCGGGCTCTTCAGCGGTTTATCGTTTGATTTGATGCGCATGCGTCGCCTTCAAATGGGTCTCTAGCCTCACCCGCCGGGCCAGAGGGAAATGGCGGCAACTCTTCCCTACGGGCTGGGGTTGCTGCAAGCTCCCAGTAGTGTGAGGCGTCGTCCTGCAAACCCGCCGAAGCCTCGCCGTCCACTCCCGGCTCCGTAACTTGTCCAGCGCGTCGAGTTTTCTTCCACAAGAAGCCCCACGTCTTTCTTCCTCGCGGCTCGGCCTCGAGGAACTTTCTGGAGGTGGTGGTTCTGTCTGTTCGTTGACAGGGCGTTTCACTGTAGCCTAAGCTGGCCTCGAACTCACGGCAACTTCCACCTGCTGAGATTCCTATTCCTTAACCTTGGGATACGTTGTTTCTTTTCTTTTTTTTTTTTTTGGTTTTTCTTTTTTTTATTTTCCAAACAATTTTTTTCCCAATTTTTTTTTATTTTCCAAACAATTTTTTTATTATTATTATTTTTTTTGTTTTGTTTTTCGAGGTAGGGTCTCGCTCTAGTCCAGGCTGACCTGGAGTTCACTCTGTAGTCTCAGGGTGGCCTCGAACTCACGGTGATCCTCCTACCTCTGCCTCCCCTACCGAGTGCTGGGATTAAAGGCGTGCACGTGTTTGTTTGTTTTTTCATTACATTTCTTAAAATGTATTTGTGGTGGTGAACGCCTTTAATCCATCGCTTAGGAGCCGAGGTAGAAGGATCACTGAGTTTAGGGTCAATTTGGGACTCAGAGCGAGTTCCAGGTCAGCCTGGGCCAGAGAGTGAGACCCTCCCTCTCAAAAAAAGTGATTCCTATGTACAAAACCGACACCAAAAAAGATGACGTTCAAATTGATCAGGAAGCAGCCTGCCCACGCGAGGAAGTCGCTAGTCGTCGACCATGAGCTCTGCAAGGGAGACCACCGCAGCTAGAGGTTTCCAGCCCCCCCCCCCCAGAGGCGCCTTGTTTGGAAGTTTCTAGACTAGGCCTGGGGAGGTGCGTGCAGCGGGCTTCCACTGCTGTTATTTACTTAACCATATAAGCACCTTCTGTAATCAATGCCCTTGACCTCATGTTCCAGGGGTCAGGGACCCCCACCACCGTCTCACCGTGCCCCAGTATAAGAGACCAGCATTGAAGAAGAGGACCAGTTGCTCTGGTGGCAAAAGGCAAAGTTTATGACAGAAACTCCAATATTTATAATGCTTGAGTACGTGTATAACATGATTCAGATCCATTATAAATTAACAAAAGTGTGGCTACAAAAGAATATCATTTCCTAATTCCAATTAATACAAAGATTAAGAACGAATACAGATCAAAACAAGCATTTCCCAGATACATGGTTAAAACTAAACTATAAAGGAGCCAGGTTCCCTTGCAGGAACTGGGCACCAAAGTTCAAGAGTCGGTCAAGTGACTCCACACGACCCTCCCAGGCCGCTTTGGCGTCTCTTGACTGCTCTCTACACCCCAGAAAAAAAAAATGCTATGGATTTCTTCAATAGAGTGACACTTGCTATCAGAGTGGAAAGGATTGTTAAAATTTGGACTGGAGAGATGGCTCGGTGGTCCAAGGCACTTGCGTG
>PVHP010034364.1:0-19056 GCA_004024765.1 Zapus hudsonius
CTGCATCTCCCTGTCCCAGTTATTGGTTCCTTCCCACACTGAGCTGTTGATCCAAGAGACCCACGAGGTCCCCAAAACATGGTAGACTTCTGTCAAAGCTCTTGAATACCTGCCCTAGGCCTAAAGTAAGACTCTATTGCTGAAGAAATCACAGTGTCATCAAACAACACCAAGAGATCCTGCTAGATCCAGAATGATAACCAGCTCCCAAATGGTAGCATGTGTAGCATTGAAAGGTGTTACATGAGCTTCCAGGGGAAATTGGTCAATGATGTTTGGAGAAAGCAGAAACCACTGATATACAATATAGACAGTTGTCACAAGAATGATGAACCCACGGCTATATGGAAGAGACCAGCAAGTCAAGAAGTGCTCATCTGTGCAATAATGGCACTAAACTGAGGAGGATAGTCAACAGCTTACTGATTGGCTTAGAGATCCACTTAGCGACAAGGAACCCTTAACTGGAACTGGGATCCATGGCAAAATCCTATGGGGACAAAGACCCTGGGCTCCAAGGGGAAATTCCCACTAATAGAGAGCTACAGAGAGGCTACACCCATTAGGAGCTAGCCAAAACAGCAATGTTGTTTAACCTATATTGATCTCACTTTCTGAGAGATTCTGTTAGCATTCTTGCTATCATAACCAAACTGAATGGTGGTGAGCCATGGGCCTTTATAGATTTTTACAAATAAGTCTAATTAAGGATATCTTAAGAGTGTCATGGTATTCATATAGGAATTCTATCATCAGTTACTCTAAATAAATTACTACAAATGGTTTGTTTAAAAAGGGAAAGTAACAGTTGTTACAAAATCTTACAGAACTAATAAAACGCTTGTAGTTGTTACTATTTTTTAAAAATATTTTATTTACTCATTTTCAAGGAGAGAGAGAGCGCACCAGGGCCACCACCTTGTGGGTCTGGTTTATGTGGGTCCTGGGGAATTGACCCCAGGGCCTTAGGCACTAGAGGCAAGTGCCTTAACCGCTGAGCCATCTCTCCAGCCCAGTTGTTACTATTTACTGATGTACTGCTACTTGTTATTTTCTCTATGAACAGTTCCCAGCACTCTTTAGTGATGTGGGACATATACCATATATAGTCCATTGTTTAATTTTCCTAAGAACTCATAGAGCTAGACATCGCTTACACCATTTGATAAATGAAAAATTGATGTGGATTTTCTGAGGTTACACCATGAAAATATACAAGAGATAGAAACCTCTACAGTCTCTAAATTGGAACTCTCCACTTTGCTGCATTGCTTCCCTGGTTCCTATGGTGCAGGAGGCACTGACAAGTTACCAAACACGCTCCCTCACTTTTTAGCTCACATTCAATTGAATTTGAAGTCCATTCAGTACACGAAACATGTATTTTTCTCCTTTAGGTGAAAGACAAGGTGGAGTTCTGTGTCTGATCTTCATCTGCTTTCCTCAGAAAGTGTCTTCAGGTGCCAGTTGGCAGCAACCAGAAGCTATGACCATTGGTCAGTCATTTGCTAGTATATTTGGGGAAAACAATCCATTAATAGATTCAATAGAAAAAAAATCCCTCAACATCTATTATTCCAAGATGAGCAAACATAAAGACAAAATTATTAAACCAAAGAAAGAGAGTAACAGCCCACAAGTCTATAGTGTCTGAGGGAAATACCATTAGAAACACCACATAAAGAGGGAACTAGATGATATGTTGCATGTGTTCTAAATACGTATGAGAAGGTAGCAGTTTGTGAAAGAAGAGCTTAGACAAGGTAAACGTGGTTGTTTCGAATGCAACAGAGATTTCAAAGGATCTGAGAGAGGCAGGAGAGAACTCTGGGAACATAAAAACACAACAAAAGAATTAAAAGTTGCCTTGAAGAGGATAATTAACAAAATCCTTTCCTCTTGTTTGTTTAGTCTCCCTCCCTCCTTTCCTCCTTCCCTCCCTCCTTCCTTCCCTCCCCCTGCTTCCCTCCCTCCCTCCCTGCCTCTCCCTTCCTTCTTTTTACTTTTTTTCCTTTCTTCCATTTCCTTTGTTCCTTCTTTTTTGCCTTCTTCTCCTCCTCTTCCTCCTTCTCCTCCTCTTCTTCCGCCTCTTCTTCCTCCTCCTCCTCCTCCTTCTTCTTTTGAAATTCTGGGAATTATATCCAAATCAATGACCACCCTGGGTAAGCACAGAATCACTGAGTTATAGCCCCCAGTTAACTATCAGATAGAGACTACAAAAAATTGGTGATGTATGCAACAAGTGATACCTTTATATGAATACTGAGAAAATGTATTTTAAAGACGAGAAAAGGTTGACACTGAAATTAGAGACCGATTTTAGATAGCATTCAGAAGAAAACCACAGTGAAACACAAGAAGGACTAAGGGAAGATCCAGAGAAGGAGATTGTTGACCTAAAGTCATAGCCATTATTACCACCACCATCATCCCAATTGTGAGAGTTGGGGTCCCAAGGGCATGGGTAAATAAATGCCTGATATAACACATCGTATTCTTGCAACTTTTGAAAAAGAAAGGCTGTGATGAGATATTGTTAACAAGGGAAAACATTTTGCTTCATTAATTTCATGATACTTCACAAATCTTCATGGCACAGTTTTAAAATCTAGAGTTTTGATGGGAATATTTAAGCCAGGATATCCATAGTTAGACAAGACACTTTCTCACATGCTGGTCATGTTAAAGGCAAATGAAAGGCATTTTAATTATGAAAGGATTTAAGAGAAAAATAGCACTCTTTTATCCTACAGGAAAAGTGCCTGAAACCTTATAACAGTTGCCCAAAGATGAGTCAAAAGTTCCTACCAGAGAATGAACCAATCCAACTGTGAACAACTTTTCTACAAGCCATTCACATCCAATGCAATAGATTAAGTGTGATTGTTGCCATTATGATTTATATACTAAGCATAAAAGTAAGGTGGTATGAGAAATGTATTTCATGTAAAAATTCAATTACCTTAAATTTGTATTGCAAAATTTTGTAAATAATGGGGAATTAGAAAGAAGGAGAATTAAAGACATTCTAGATCATTTTCATACATACAGAACTATTGCAGAACACTTGATGTGCATTTTAGTCATATTTTTTCTATTTGTCACACTTTTACACATGTATACAATCCATTTTGAGCCTGCTTTTTTTTTATTAAACTTATACTCTCTCTTCTGGCTTCCCTTTGACTGAACCCCTTCTCATTAGAGCCCCATCCTACTTCCGTGCACTTTTGGTATGATTTATTTACTTATTATTTAATCATTTTTTTACTCTCTGAATTACATTAGGGCCACTTGCATGAGCATGGGTGGGAAGTTATGGGCTGGAGGATGGGTATCTCACCAGTGTCTGTACCACTGAAGGACATGCCTCCTCTTACCCAGAGGTCACTATTTCCTCTGGGAGGTGTGGGGACCCTTTCTCATATATGATGAAATAATGACAGACTCAGTCTTCTTTTCAGGACACCCTGTCTGTTATATAATCGTGAGTGTCGCAAACTTGTCATCTTTGAAAGGCAGTTGAGCCATCTCTCCAGCCCTTTGATAACGTTTATTGGCATTAATGGTTAACATTTAAGCAAAAACATTCAATTGTGTGATAGTTGAGTTAAAATTTCTTAAATAACTACTTTGCTAAAGAAAAAAAAATCACTAAAGACCATGAAATAATACTGAGAAAGATATTTCAAAATGTTGGTATAAGACATACTTATAATAAAATTTAATACTTTATGCTCTTTAATCAGAAAGGGATGAAAATGACCGTTTTAAGTTTCAAAATATCAACAAAACACAGTTAAGTAACATAACATGAAAAGAAATAGTGAGGATAACAGCCAATGTAAAAGAACAGAGAACATAAACAGAATAATTAAATACTAATTAAAATGTTCAAAGCCTAGCTTCTTTTAAAAATACTTACAAAACAGATCAGTGCTAATCAGAGAAAATGAACAAGGGCTCATAAACAAAATTGAGAAATAAGAAAAGGTCCATAAAACAGACATGACAGTAAAATTATGAGTTTATGTCCTGTAACTCTGTGACATTTAGTTTGAAAATCTGGGTACCTTGGATTGAAAATAAGTAGAAGACTAAGAAAGTTAGGCTATAAAGAAAAATTATAAATTATCAAAAATTAGGCTGCAGAGCGTTGGAGAGATGGCTCAGAGGTTAAGGCACTTGTATGCAAAGCCTAAAGACCCAGGCTCAATTCTCTAGGACCCATGTAAGATGCATGAGGTGGCAAATGCATCTGGAGTTTGTTTGCAGTGACTAGAGGCCCAGGTGTGTCCATTCTCTCTCTCTCTCTCTCTCTCTCTCTCTCTCTCTCTCTCTCTCTCTCTCTCTCTCTCTCTCTTTCTCTTTCAGCAGTTAAAGGCACTTGACTGCCCAGGTTTGTATCCCCAGTACTCACATAAAGCCAGATACACAAAGTGGTAAATGCCTCTGGAGTTTGTCTGCAGGGGCAGGAGGCCCTGGCATGCCCATACTTTTTTTTTTATCTCTCTCTGTTAAATAAATAAACAAATGAATAAATAAGTAAATAAATAAATACATGTTAAAACAATAATTATTTGTACAAAGGTTTTTTTTTTCTTCATATTTCCCCTCATTGTCAAAGAATGGGCAGCATTACTGATACTGATTTTTAAAAATATTTAATTAATTTATTTATTTGAAAGAGAGAAAGAAGCAGACAAAGAGAGTGCCAGGCCCTCCAGCCACTGCAAACGAACTCTAGGCACATGCTCCACCTTGTGCATCTGGCTTTACGTGGGCACTCGGGAATCAAACTCGGGTCCTTCTGCTTTGCAGTCAAAGGCCTTAACCACTAAGCAATCTCTCCAGCCCATTTTTTTGTTTGTTTTTTGAGACTAGGTCTTGCTCTGAAACCCACACTAAAGTCCTTCTGCTTCCCCTATGCTGCAGGCAAGCACCACCATGCTCAGTTAGGACATTGACAATTATGACGTCTTAACACTTCTTGCGGGTCACAGAAGAGCTGCAGATAACTACATAAAAATGATGGATGCTAATATACCCTTGCTATTATAGCACCGGACTCATCAACCAGCATAACCATGGAACTGAGATCTTCTAGGTTTCTTCCTCAGCCTCCCAGGCTCAGTTCAGGATGGACATCTGTAACACCTTCATCTCCCCGTGTCCCACACCTCTCTTTTGAATGAGAATCATTAAAGGTGGGCAGGAAGATTGTACATTCCATTATCAGTACCAAACAGCAGATGTTAGAAATAAACTTTGAAAAACAGAGAAATCCTTTGTTGTTATTACTGGTAGAAGAAGGATGTAAGATTCGAACACAGCAGAGTATGCAGGGAGAGGCCTTGACCTTCCTCTCAGCATCTCATCCAAACCCTCTCTCCTGAAGCAACAATGTGTTATGAAAGCAAAACACATGTACACACAGACAGACAGACAGACACAGACACACACACAGACATACACACAGACACACAGACACACACACACAGACACAGACACACACACAGACACAGACACACACACAGACACACCCCACCACCACCTGATCACTCATCATTCCATAGTCTGCAAAAGGGTTAGAATCACTCTTTCTTCCTACTCTTTCTTTAATAGTTTATATTTGAAGTTTTCCCTATCAGTACACACAGATTTCTGTATTGGTTGTTTTAAATGAAGACATTTTATTTGGGAAAATAGGAATGTCTTTTAGTGGTACGCATATTAGTTGTTGGGTTTATTTTTGTTGTTTTTACGTGTGTTTTGTGAATTAATCTGTAAGAGCAACCCTTTGCAGCAGGATTACTGGGTACAGTAGTCATGGATTTTAAATTTGGTGATTTCTGGCTACCACTCCTCTAGAAATAAAAAGGGATGTTAGCATTTTCTTCAGCCCAGCCTTGCCAGCAGTGGGCACCAGCAAATGTTTGGAATATTTTTGATAGGCATAGAATAATAGAACAATATTTTTTACACTTGTGAATTGATTTCTTTATTAAAGAGGTTGAGATTTATTTTAAATGATAACATACACTGACAGTTTTTTTTCTATAAACTATAGTCATTGTTATTTTACTATTGTATAGCATCTTTTTTTGTGAAATACAAAATTGTTCCTCTGTCAGTTTGCTATTTTTTGACATTTCTATTTGCCTTTTGACTATGGAGCATTTATTTCTATTAGAAAATTAAATGACTGGATCATCAAGTTGATGCCCCTCCTTCTGTCCCTGCTTGTGAGCTCTGCCATGCTCACGTATGCATTCTTTCATTTGCTCACACCATTGAGAGCATTGTTATAAACGATCTCAATTATGAGTATACATTTAAAAAATTCCCCATTTCTAAACAGTATCAACCATACTCAGTCCTGCTGGGAAACAGAGCCCATCCTAAAATTGGAGAACAGCTTCATGTTAGGAACTCTGTTAGTGAATTACATCACAGCAGGATTTCAAAAGACACAAGCATATGGTAATTCCATCACATTTAAAAATAAAGTAGGACCCAACACGACGTATTACTTACAGATGAGAAATCAACTCTTAGAAAAATAAGAGCAGAGTCTTTCTGCAGATGATTTAGAGTAAGTGTCATAAGATACCAGCCAGAAAAATGCTTAATGGTGAAACACTGGAGACAATCCCAATTAAAATTGGGAACTTGACCAAGATTCCTGCTGCTGATACCATTAGTTCACATTCTTATGAACATACTGTCCAGCACAATGTGGCAGAAGATGCAAGTAGGATGTATGAATGTTTTAAGAGGGAACAAAATGATCATTATTTGCAGATGATAAAATTGAATGCAGAGGGAGAGTCGACTACGAGGTTGGAGTCAGAATGAAAGGAGGATTGTCAAAGTTGTGGTCACTAGGGGAATGAATGAGAAAATAGTTTCTTTCAAAATCAGAGACGAAAAGTTGTTGAATAACCCTAATAGATTATATGCTGAACTCATCTGAAGAAATTTCAAAACTCACCTAGAGATAGGCAAATATGAACAAAGAAATACACTTGCCGTGTTTTTATATTGGGGTAGTTATTCTAAAGACAGTAATTCTTTCCACATTAATTGGATGCTTAATATTCTTTCAAGGAAAATCTCACTGTGGAAATGATTTGAAGACAAGATTCTCAAGTTCACAGAATAAATGGGCACGAATAAAACAGTATTTTGTAAAAGAATGGCAGACCTGTGTGTGTGAGATCCGTATTTCTGAAACATTACAATGCTGAATGACATTGTCATTAAGAGAAAAATTGCATGAAGATAAATTTGAAAATATATTTTGTATAGCTCCTCAGTTCTTTGTCTTAAAATTTTGGGGGCTAAATGTGTTTTGGAACTCAAAAGTTGAATTTCAGAAAGTAACTTGGTCATGTCCTAAATACTAAGTTAACATTTTACAGGCTACAGAGCCCTGGGGTTCCCCTAACACCCTCTTATCCCACAGAGTGAAATTTCTACAGAGAAACCCTGTATAGAACAGGTCACAACATCAACAACCTCCTACCGACTTGGGTCAGATTCTGCTCTGAAATGAATATTGGCACCAAACACATGGAAAATAGAGAATGTTCAGTTTTTGAAAGTTTACTAATTTTAGAGCCACAGATTGCTGTCCTTCATGGATGTAGGTCACAGGCTGTGTTCCAAGTTCTGGGATGGAGGTTGGATTGTAAGACACTCATTAAGGGGTGCTGGGGGTGCGGGAGAGGATGGGCAGGAAAGAAAAGAGGGCAGAACTGAGTGAGACTAGAGGCAAGGGGAAGACGTCTGGCTTTGGCCACAGGGACAAGTGCTCCTGTGGGCTGGGCCGATCCCAGTATGGCTGTGCCTCCATCTCCAGTGTGGGCCAGTGCTGGGTGCTTTGGGGAGAAGACAGAACCTTCATCAAGGCAGGTTAGTTTTTCCTGTTACCCAAGCTCTATCTTCTGGTAGTTGGAGGAATAAACGCTTCATTCTTCAAGGGTTTATGCACCTATTGTGTGTGTAGGGATTTAATACAGGCTAAGACAGGCACCTCAAATGGATCAATTATCAAATAACTTGGGCAATAATCTCCATGTAAATGTTCGTTTCATACTATGTGCAAAATAAACAAAAGAGAAAACTATTTTTCCATTAATTCTTCCGGTTTTATCTTTTAAAGTTAAATGTAAAAAGAAAGTAAGAAGATAATATTCTTCAATCTTCAAAGCTGAGTAGAAATTATAATCATTAAAGCATTAAAAGGAATTATAATGTAAAAGCAAAGACATCTAAAAACAGAAAAAAGTTAACTATTAAAATCAGCAACAAAGCTGGACATGGTGTTTCACACCTTGAATCCCAGCACTTAGGAGACAGAGGTAGCCTGGGCTAGAGTGAGACCCTACCTCAAAAAAAAAAATCAGCAATTAAATTAAAAGCCAAAAAACAGATGTAGAAGTAGATTTTCAGGAGAGATCAGGAAAGATTAAAATACATATATTTATACATATATTGCTTATGTAAAGCTTAGACTATGTTATATGAATAAAGTTTACCTCAGTAGAAAAGAAAAGTGGGTAAAGATCATAAAAAGAGTGTTCTGGAAACATATAAAACATGTCCAGCATCACAAAGTAAATGAGAAGAAATCTTACTTGAACCCCTGAGCTGTCAATTTATTTTTCTATATAAAATTCCAAACCTTATAAAACATGATATTCCTAATGCCAATCGTGTGTTACCTAAACAGTAGTTAGAAGTATAATTGCTGATGTTTATCTAGAAAGCTCTTTAACAAACTATCAAAGAGCCTAAGAAACATCTTTGTAGTCTTTGACTCTGAATTTCAAGTTTGCAGAAAATTTGGCTATGGAAAAAACTCAGGAATCCAAAGAAATACTCGTGTAAAAGAGTGTGAGGATTAAAGCAAATATTATGGAAATAAATATAAAACATTGAAAATGCTACTGATATGAAAAATAAGACTATCAGAGAGAAAATGTAATATGTAAGTGATGCATGGTAAAATCTATCATCTATATATACATCCATGTATCAATATTTCTATCTGTCATGCATCATCTTCAATCTATCTGTGTACTTTGGACAAAGATAACAAACCAGAACATTCCTGATAACTATGGGTGCTAGTTTACATTGGCTCCTTCATGCTTTTATTGTATTTTCTGACAGTATAATGAACATGGAAGTTTGGTAACAAAAGACAAATCCAAGTTTATGATAAGCTAAGGTAATAGACAGAACTTTGTGACCTGACCTATGGTCTTCGTTAGGAATTTTCTACCTTTTATGAACTGAGATGGTTTATTTTGAATTAGTTAAAATTTATCTTTAAGGTCACTTGAGACACCTACATCCCATGACTTCAGTCACAGATGTGTTACAATTGAGGACAATGTGCTTGTTCAAGACCAGATCACTTGAGGGGTAAGTGGAGGACACAGGAGGACACGAGTCCAAGGACGATGACCAGAAATATTGTTTATTTGGTACATAGTAATATGAGGTGATTTTTAGGCTCTTGAAGAAATTGTCAAATAGCTTTCGAAATAAATGTTAACAATTTATGCTTCTGCCTGCTGTTTAGATAGCATATCCTTGACATTTATAGGAAATATCAGTTTTTACACTATTTGGAACTTTGTATGGGAAAGGGACAGCTCGAAGTTTTAATTTTCTTTTCACTTATTTGGTATAGTTGAACATTTTCATTTTATTTTTATTTATTTATTTAATTTATTTATTCATTCATTTTCAAGCAGAGAGAGAGATAGATAGAGAGAGAGAGAGAGAGAGAGAGAGAGAGAGAGCATACCAGGGCCACCACCTTGTGGGTCTGGCTTATGTGGGTCCTGGGGAATTGGACCCGGGGCCTTAGGCACTGGAGGCAATGCCTTAACCACTAAGCCATCTCTCCAGCCCGAACATTTTCATTTTAGAAGACCAGGGGCTGCAAAATCAGGAGCCCACAACGACGCATGTTGGCTCATCTTCCTAAGGGGTCCCATCATGTGGTAAAGGCCCAAGGGGATTTCCTCAGTGCAGTGATACCCTTAGGGTGAACTAAAGTAACACGGGAGACTAGAAGATTCCTGCAGGCTGACCCACTCCTGAACCAAGATATGTGACCCTACTCTGGTCCAGAGTCTTTCAGGTCCATACAATCTCTATCAAGAGGTTATCTTTCCTTATTCCAGCCTTCACTTTATCTTGAGGTATGTTTCTGTATTTCATCCATCATGGTGTTAATTATACCCACTAACCAAATCTAATTGAAAAAACAAGCCATTGCCTGGTCATGGAGTCTTGGCCAATGTATAGATCCCCAGCCTCAGTTCCTGTTCCAGCCTAGGATGGCCTAGTTCACCTCTGTGCACTTCCTACCACCTGGCCAATGTGTGCTGTGTGAGTGTAACAAACCAAATATTAGAAGCCTAGTGGGACTGGAATGTTCCTCAGTCACGTACATGAGCAATGTTTGCAGTTTGGGGTCATCCACATGACCCGTCTCCTCTTCTTACAGATGACAAAGAAGCAACTGTGCTCACAAGCGTATGAATATTACTCACACAAGCTAGATTATATAAGCAAGGGGGGAACTGGATAAAGAGGAAAAGATGAAAATACACGGGACAAGGAGACAGAGCCTGTGGGGAGACAAATGAGAGATTGTTAGAACTGGAGGGGATCTTAAACAGATTTCTGCTCTTCCAAACCTAGCATCTCATGGCTTGCCTGTCCTCTGCCTATCAGCCACGTAACCCTTAGAAGTGATGCAGGGGAAAGGTGTGGGTGAGAGTTCAATTAGAGTGGATTCTTTGGTGAAGGTAAACAAAGCCAGCGAGTCAGTTTCTGAGTGGAACAGCAAACCTCAGGTCCACCCTTTCCTGTTCACTGTTAGAGTCAGCACAATTGCTGGCACATGGGTATTTCTACCTCACTTGTCTGCCATCCTCTTGTCCTCCATCGATGCTCCTGGGGGCTGTGTGATGGCTGTGTGCTCAGCAAAGTCACTCTTTTGCCACCATCTTCTGGTCTTCCCTCCAGCTGTCCTGTGATTGCACTGAGGGCTGCCTGGATGGAAGCTTGGTCTTCTCCGAGGACTTCTGTGGCTGATGTGGCCTTCAGAATCATGGCTCAGGCCACGCAACCCAAAAAGACTCCTCAGGGCATCTGTGTCTCTCCCTTGTAGGCAAGCACAGTTGGTATCTGAGAACCCCGCTCTTTTGAGTGATAAAAGTGGCATTAGTTAAGCCAGGCATGATGGTGCACCCCTTTAATCCAGCACTTGGGAGGCAGGTGTAGGGGGAATCACTGTGAGTTTGAGGCCAGCCTAGAACTACAGAGTGACTTCCAGGTCAGCCTGGACTAGAGTGA
The DNA here is from genome assembly GCA_004024765.1 of Zapus hudsonius. Classification (NCBI taxonomy): domain Eukaryota; kingdom Metazoa; phylum Chordata; class Mammalia; order Rodentia; family Dipodidae; genus Zapus; species Zapus hudsonius. The sequence goes on from PVHP010034364.1 coordinate 11,386, forward strand.
GACCCTACCTCAATAAAACCAAAAAACAAACAAACAAACAAAAAAATAAAGTTTCTTAGAGACTTTCTTGGGTAGGAATAACTCTTCTGTTTAAAAGATACTCATATGGTTGCAATGGTCTGAGGTGGGGATGGGGGTGGGGGATCCTCAGGTCAATTTCCTCTAACCCTTCCTAAAGGAGAAAAGTGTGTCTTGAAGTTTAGAGGAAAGGTTGGTTTCCAAGAACATCCTTATAGGGATCTGGAAACCTTCAGAGCATGATCTAGTTTAAATTAGTATCTATAATATGTGTGACCCCAAGGATCTTAGGCACAAGTACTCAGTTCAGATCTCCTGACAGAGCTTGGAGCTCCAAATATAAGCCCCATGGGCTTTTCTGGATCTCTTCTACCAACCGAGAAAGTGTAGTGAGGCAAGATTGCTGCTCAGGCCTTCATCGTCCCTCCCTGGGCTGTTATCATCATTTCCTCTCTGGTCTCCTCATCTCAGAGTTAGCTCATCAGTGTCTGGAAATGACAGATGGAAACAAAACAATTGTACCCTTTTCCAACCAATGTTGTCAAATTTAAAGTGAAAAACTCAGCTGGAGTTGTTCCCATTTCCATGGCTCAACAGTGCCTAAAGCTCAGTGGCCTGGAACAGGGTCACCCGCCTCCTAGTCATCTGACAATGCCTGTGCATGTCCTGAAATTCTGGCTACTAGTCCAGACCTCAGTGAGAGAGTTCTTTCAGTTGCCTCTACCTGGAGAATGTGCCCCCTCTCCCATGGGGGTATTGTTATGGTCCAGGTCAGAGGTCATGTCTTACAGTGGGTGAATAAGAGTCATGAACCTGGAGTGGTGTACTCGCATCCCTGACTAACTGTGTGTCATAGTCAGCCTCAGGTTGCTAGGATGAATCTTCAAACCAGGCACAATTTGGGGGAGGAAAGTATCTATTGAAACTATAGATTGAAGGGAAGTTCTGTTCACAGGTTCGAGCAGAGAGAAAAACCCATCACTTATACCACACACACACAGAACAGGGAACAGGCAGGAGGGCCAAGGAGAGAATTTCTTCCCCTTTATATAGCCTTATGGTGGGGTCTTACAACCCTTCCCCAGTCTTAATGGTTTGCTGAGTCTCTGGAATTTCCTTCCTGCACTGCCCACACAGGAAAGGATGTTTACTTCTAGCTTCTTTGAGCTTCTTTACATCCTGCCCCTTGCTGAGAGGCTGACTTCCTGTAAACATCCACAGAGACCCACCTAAGATAATTAAAAGATCAAGTTGACAACAAAACCTAACCATCACACTGTGCATGTAAGGAAATCCTTTCTCCTCTTCACACTCAGCTTTTCTGACCTGTGAATCATGAAGAGTAATACCTACTCCATAGGAATTCATGTAAGAATAGTTAAAAGATAAATTTTAGGGGCCCTGGAGATGGCTAAATGGTTAGAATACTTGCTGAGTAAGCATGAAAACCTGAGTTCAGATCCACAACACCCATGTAAAAACGTCAGGTGTGGCAATGTGCACTGGGAGATAGAGACTAGGAATTCCTGGGGATTCAATAAGAGACCCTGACTCAAAGAATAAGGTGAATAATGACCGAGGGAGGTGTCCAACATTGGCCTCTGGCCTCCACATATACACACAATTCACAAGCATGCACACCCCCACACACGCACATGCATACACACATGCACACACATCAGACATACATACATGTGCAAAAAGAGATTAACAGGTAAGTACATTAAGATCGCTGGGGTTTAGGGGGACCTTGTAGGTCTCTGATCAATAGTTCATTGTGGGAATTAACCAATTACTATGACAGGAAGTTATAGGCCAGAGCCACTTGTCTTGGGGATAAGCTTCCTCCCATCCTCTTCTTACCAGATGATGCCCCAGCTTCCTTGAGAGTTTACTGCATTAAAGTAAGGGTTTTATGGTATCGATTCATTATTGGTTTAAATCAGTGTATATACCCTCTCACCACCCTCCTATTCTCCCCCACCTCCCCCAATTCCTTCCGACTCCTTTGTCAGTCTCTCAATTCACCTGTCAGGTTTGCTTAGAGTTTAAGGTTAGCCTAGTTAGGAACCACATATGAGGGAGAGTATGCAGCTTTTGTCTCTCTGTTCTTGTGAGAGTTCTCTAAGTATCATCTGCTCCAAGTTCATCCACTTTTCTTTAAATTTCATTATGTCATTTTCCTTTCAGCTGAGGAGAATTCCATTGTGTAAATGTACCACAACTTTGATATCCATTCATCCAGGGATGGGCATTTGGGTTGATTCCAATTCCTAGCTATTATGAATTGAGCTGCTATAAATATGGTTGAGCAGATGTCTCTGTTCTGAAGCAAGGAATCTTGAGGGTAGATGCCCAATAGAGGGATAGCTATGTCCATCGGTAGCTCTATATCCATCCTATTCAGGAGTTTCCACACTGCTTTTCATGGTAGCTTACAAGTTTGCATTCCCACCAGCAGTGAATGAGGGTTTTTCCCCCTCCCCTGGATCCTCACCAGAATCTTTTGTTGGTGATTTTTTTTAATGATTGCCATTCTGAATGGAGTGAGGTGGAATCTCACTGTAGTTTTGATTTACATTTCTATGATTATTAAGGATGATGAACATTTTCTTAAAATGAGAATTTGCCATTTGTGTTTCCTCCTCTGTGAATTCCCTGTTGAGTTCAATAACCCATTTTTTGAGAGGGCTATTTGGTTTTTTGGTGACTTAATTTTTTGAGTTCTTTGTAAATTCTAGATATTAGAACTCTATCTGAAATATGACTGGCAAAGATGATCTCCCAGTCTGATGGAGGTCTATTAGCTCTGAGTATGGTATATTTGTTGGTACAGAAGCTTTTAAGCTTGATGAGGTCCCATTGATTAAGTGATTGTTGCATTTCCTGGGCTACTGGAGGTTTGTTCAGGAAGATTTTCCTTATTCCTATCACTTGGAGAGTTCCCCCGATATTTTCTTCCAGGGCTTTCAGAGTTTCAGGTCTTATGCTGAGGTCTTTAATCCATGTGGAGCTGATTTTTGTGCATGGTGAGAGGAGTGGGTCTAGTTTCTTTTTTTCACATGTATTTATCCAATTTGTCCAGCACCTTTCGTTGTTGATGTTATTGAATACCCACCCAGGCAAAGGTAAGATCTTATTGCTGAAGATACCACAGACTGCCATCACATAGCACCAAGGGACCCTGATGGATCCAGAAAGATAACGAGCTTCCAGATGGTAGCCTGTACAGTGCTGGAAGGCATTACATGAGCTGCCAGGGGAAATTGGCCAATGATATTTGGAGAAAGCAGAAGTCACTGATATACAACACTGTCCAGTGTTACAAGAATGTTGAGGACACTGCTATATGGCAGAGACCAGAATGTCAATAAGTGATCCTCTGTGCAATAATGGTGCTTAACCTAGGTGGGTAATCAACAGCTCGCTAATTGGCTAAGAGATCTGCTCAGTGGCAAGAAACCCTTAGCTGGAACTGGGATCCAAGGTAAATTTTTATGGACACCAGGAACCTGGACTCCAAAAGGGTCTTTGGTGAGGCTACACCCATTAGAATCTTGCCATATTAACAATGTCTCAATTAACCTATACTGATCTCACTCTCCATTGGAGATTCTGTTTTTATTTTTTAGAAGTTAGCAAGAACCATGGACAAGCCAATTATACCAACAGGACATGGGATGATGACTGACACCTAGGCAGGAGATGAACCACCCGTAACTTATCATCTAGGGCCCAAACAAAACCTTTGAGGAAGTGGTGAGATGAGCAAGAGTACTACCTCCATAGCAAGTCAGATAACCTGTGAAAGGATAATGGAGACAGACACTGAGGATACCCAACAAAGTCCAAAGCAGAAACCCAGAGACTTAAGATCTTAACAGTAAAATCAGACTAAAAACTCACCCACCATGACTCAGGGAACTTTTTGGAAGAGGGGGTGGAAAGATTTTTAAGAGCCATGGTGGAGGAGAATATCCAGGGACATTTTCCCCCTTAACATCAACACCAACAAACTACAACAACAACAACAACAACAACACACACAAATAAAACTGACTACTGCTTGCACAATTCATAATCCCCATCCCATGGACTATTCCAGCAATCCCACTGAGGGCCCTCAGCAGGTTCAGGACAAGGAGGAGGGAAATGGGTATTCTATCATAAGACTTGCTCCTACAATGTATCTAATTATTAAAAATAAATAATTTAAAAATTTTAAAAAATATATTGGGGGAGATGGGATGTTGTGTTTGTTTTGGTGCAGAGAATTGAACCTACATTACATATTCTACCACTGAGTCACATGTTCAGGCCTCAGTTCCTCAAATTGTGTGAGTGTGTGTGTGCATGCACATGTGTATGTACATATGTGTACATGTATGTTTGGAAGCCAGAGGACAACTTTGAATATCATTCTTCACAGATATCATCCACTGTTATTTTGAGACAGGATCCCTCACTGGCCTGTATCTGACCCAAGTAAGCTGGACTGATTAGCCAGTGAGCCTCAGGGATCTTCCTCTCCAGTTCTGAGATACCAAGCCCGTTTCACAATGCCTGGTTTTCCTTGGCTCTTAGATGTTCATTCCCTAGATTAACTCAGCATCCCATGATTCCCAAATCAAACAACCCTGAACCACGGCTAGCTGAATGGTGAGCAGGGGAACTGTCTCAGGTATTTACAGAAGGAACCCAAAGAAAACCCTTGATTGGCTGTGGGAGAAGATCTCTGGCTGAGGATTGATTGGTGGTTTGTGGATTATTGGTCTCTAGCTCCAGGTTCCTGGGTGGTTTCTGATGGGTTAACCTTGAGTTTGTTTTGTGGTTTACACTGAATTGGGTTTCACTTGTTTAAGTGGAACTCAAGATGTTGAAGCCATTACAGTCTGTTCATTAGTTTAACAGAATGAACATATTTATACATGTAAAGTAACCTACTGGCAAGCTAGGTGGATATCCCATTTTGATTTTTTTTTCCTTTTGTAGCTGAAATGAGCCCTGGCCTCTGTTTCCTCCCTCCTCTGCCTTGGAATCTTTCCCAAGCCTCTGGGCATTAATTGTCCTCCTGTACAGCCCCCTCCAGGGGCCTGCTGCTCTTGCCAAATGCAAGTGCTTTGAAGGCAGGGTCCTTTCCTGCCCTTTGCCCTGTGAGCTCTAGTTTGGCCTTATCCCAGGCCAAGAAAGCATGGCGGCAAGGTGACTAAGCACTCCTTGGACATCCACATGAGAGGCCTTGGGAGATGGCTCAATGGACAAGGGCTTTTCCTGAGTTCAGATCCCCAGCATCCACTGGCAATGCTAAGTGTGGGGTACATGCACCTAGATCCATGGTCTCCACACACATGCATGAACACATGTGTGCCCACACACATACAAACATGCAAGCATGCATACAACATGCATATGATTTTTTTGAGGTAGGGTCTCCCTGTAGCCCAGGCTGACTTGGAACTCACTATGTCCTCTCAGGCTGGTCTCAAACTCACAGTGATCCTCCTGCCTTGTTCTCCCAAGTGCTGGGATTAAAGGCATGCACCACCCGACCTTTATTAAAATCTTTTTACAAATTTAAATTAGAGGAGGTGGGACCACACCTGTTCTCCATGTACTTCCTTGAGTTCTCTGCTACGTTGCAAAGGAGCTTTATAAATTATCTTTAGGATTATAGAATCTTGGGTGGCAGAGTGCTAGAGGGAATGTCACAGAGAATGGGAGCTTGCAACTTTGAGCAGGCAGGCTCTGGCCCAAGATGGTGATAGCAGGCCCAGGCCCCTCACATTTAGATCCCTGGCCTGTCTACCCCATAAGGAGGGATGGGATGATGGCCAACAGGAAAAATTAAACATTCTTATTTTGTGTACTATTAAACTGTATACTAATCTGCATAGGTTACAAGTATGAACATGGGTATTAAGATTAAAAAAGGTTAAAAAAATTTAAAAAAAGATTAAAAAAGGTTAAAATCAAAATATGACTTCATAAAAGGGCAGAGAAAAACTCAGGTGGCGAGAGGAAAAACGAGCAAGGAAAAAGTATTTCCTTTAAATGCGGGGAGGGGGAATGCCTAAACACAAGTGGTGAATCTATGAAAGAGAAGAACAAATAAAAACAAAAATTTAAGAAGTCAATGTGGTAAAAATTCTGCTAAATGCGCAGGGGAAAAGAACCATATAGGAAAGACAAGGAAAAAATAACTCTCATTTTCTCTAATGTTTCCAAATTGCAGTTCTTCTGAAGAGTCAGCTTGGGGTCTTGGCCTTCCAAGTTGCTGCACAGAACATACTTGCAATTGGAGAAAAGGTCTCTTTCTGGATCCTGTATTCGATGTGACCATGATGTTCCCCTTCTATGCTCCTTAAATTATTTTCTTCTGCCCTTGGATGCAACTGCTAAGAAGGCGATGTCTATTCTCCCTTTTAACAACAGGAAACTCAAACCCAGCAGAGTTAAGCTGTTCCCTAGGCCATCTCCTTGTTTCAGAGGGCAGGCTTTAAATAGCAACCCTTTCCCACAGTAACTTCCTGCCATTGCACCACACTGTCAGAGCTCATGAGCACAAGAACTGCACCCAGGACTGAGAAGGATGAAACAAGCCCTTGCCTGTCTACCACTTGCAGATGGAGAGACATGCAAAAAAGAGGAAGCAAAGTAGAGCCCTGCTTTTAGACTATGCGTGTCCGGGGACTCTCAGTGTCAGAAAGGATGAATAAATCCTAAGTCTTTGTGCATTTTAATGTCTACACTGAGGGCAGTGTTGATGACTCCATGTGGAAAGTGAGTTTGAATCCCCTGCACCCAAGACAGAATCTGGGTGTGGCATATGTACCTGGGGAGACCTAGATCCCTGGGGCTTGCTGGCTAGCTATCCATGATGAGTTCTGGGTTCAGAGAGACACCCTGTGTCAGGCAATAAGGCGGAGAATGATTGAGGAAGACGTCAGACATCAGCCTCTGGCTTCCACATCCATGCCCATGAATGAACACACATTTATGAGCATGTGTGCACACATGCACACTACATACGCATCCACATGCAAATAAATCAATAAATATTTATACACAAGCCAAGGCCACATTCCCACAGGACACATTGCTCTTGGTGACCTGTGGTTCCTTCCAAGCGAATCATGTGAGAAGTGTCTGACCTCTTTAAATAAACTCCGCTCCTCACAGAAAAGGCTACACAAAGGCATATTTTAAAAAGTTGTTCTATGATGTTATTACAACCTAATTTTATAGCCGAGAAAACCAAACCTCTCAGAGGGCCGCTCAGTTGGTTCATAGCTCCAGGAGAAGTGGAAGCAGGGAAGAGTTTAGCTCCAAGCCTGGCTTTTTCATACATTAGTGGCTTTCTAAGTGTGGTCCTTGGGCCAGCACCTCTTCATTCTTTGGAAACTTGCTGGAAAAGCAAATTCTTGGGCTCATCTGAGTTTTATGAATCAGAAACCTGGAGTGAGGCAAAAAATTCCTTCCAAGCTGTTCCCTAAGGGTTCTGATGCCCATGTAAGTTTGGGGCCTTGGGAAGTGGGGATGCTCAGGGTGGAGGAGAATGGTGGGTGGGGAGAGCAGAAGTGGAGGGGGACCAGCCTCAGCTGGACAGCCTGTCACCCTGGGGAGCCCCTTCCCGTCCTGTGTGGGAAGTTCATT
>PVHP010034365.1:0-19015 GCA_004024765.1 Zapus hudsonius
TCATGGCTGTTTCTAACACTCTTCTCCTGTCTCCCTAGGGTCCAAGGGGTCAGCGTGGGCCCCGAGGTGCCACTGGGAAGTCTGGAGCCAAGGTGAGGACGTTCTGCAAGGCTCCATCTGCCCCCCAGCTGCTGAGCCTCCTCCCTTCACCCGTCTCTCTCAGAGATGGCTGAGGAGCAGTTTCCCACTCCCTGCCTCTGTTTCTCCCACAGGGAACATCGGGTGGTGATGGCCCCCATGGGCCCCCTGGAGAGAGGGTGAGTGTAACTTGAGTGCTCATCCTCAGTACTCCCCAAGGAGGAAGCAGTGCTCCCCTGCCCGGTACTCGCCTCCTTCTCACTCTGCTCATCTCTGTCTGTAGGGCCTCCCTGGACCTCAAGGCCCCAATGGATTTCCTGGCCCCAAGGGTCCTCCAGTAAGTTGACCATTGACCTCTGACCCATCTCGTTTTCCAGAGTTCTTCCTCCCCATCTCACCTGACACTTGAACCCCTTCTAGGGACCCGCTGGGAAGGATGGGTTGCCAGGACACCCAGGCCAGAGAGGAGAAGTGGTAAGTGATTTTTGGGTGTGTGGGTGAGGTCTCCCTCAGATCCTCAAGCTTCAGGTTCACAGAAGGTTCTCCTGCTGATCCAACTGTCCCGGTGCATCCTGGATCCAGACCGGGCTGGGTGATGCAGCCCTTCCTCTGGAATCCTGGGACCTGTCCCAGGGTCCACCTCTGCTCCTACCTCATTGCTGCCTTCCTCTCTCAGGGTTTCCAAGGGAAGACTGGTCCTCCTGGCCCCCCTGGAGTGGTGGGACCTCAGGTAGGTTTATCCTCAGGAGAGAATGCACCTCAGATGTAGAATGAAGGGCATTTTGGTTTTCCCCAGTCACACAGTCCTGTCCATGGTTTGCCTTTTGGGGGGCTGGGATTTGGAATTGCCACCCCTAACTTCAGACCCTTTCTGGGGGTAGTTCTCCTCTTTTGGAGAAGAGACAGTTCTCCAATAATGACAAGAGGTGGTACAGTCACTCCACTTGGGGGAAAGGGAACCCCAGCATCCCTCTCCCCCAACCCCAAGAGCACCACAGCTTTGAGCTGGACAGGGCTCTAGAGGGGTATTATTTTGGGATAGCCTAAGGTGGGCTCTCTGGAAAGATGGAGGGACAAAGGGTGTGAGCCCAGGAACTCTGCCTTTTCCCAGGGAACATCAGGAGAAAGTGGTCCTATGGGGGAGAGGGGTCACCCCGGCCCCCCTGGACCTCCTGGAGAGCAAGGACTGCCTGGGACAGCTGGAAAGGAAGGGACAAAGGTCAGTGAGGGGTCATCAGAGGGGAGCTGGGACTTGGGGTGCTGCACGGGATGGTCCACTGTGGATCTGAAGGGCCAGAGATCTCTCCTGAGAACTCAATGTAGGAGCATGGCTTACCCCCTCTCCTTTCATTTCAGGGTGACCCTGGTCCCCCTGGGGCCCCAGGCAAGGATGGTCCAGCTGGTCTTCGGGGCTTCCCAGGAGAGAGAGGCCTCCCGGGCACGGCTGTGAGTATAATCCCAAGGTTAACAGCCTGTAACAAATCACCCCACACTCTTGACATTCCCAGGAGTCCCTTCTCTCTGAACATGGCTTCTTCCCTCACCTTCATCCTTCCCAGTGTGTCTCCTGGGGTCCCCTTCTCATCTCACTTGTTACCCCAACTCTGTGCTTCATAGGGTGGACCTGGTTTGAAGGGGAACGAAGGTCCAGCTGGCCCCCCTGGCCCTGCGGTGAGTCTGGGTCCCCTGGGGGGCAGTGGGAAGGAACCCCGGAAGGGGTGGGTGAGGAAGGGTTCAGCCAGCACCTGACAGGGGCTGTGGGCTCAGCAGAGGGAAGCTGGGTTAGCCAGGATGCATCCGACTTCCAGTTCTGGGATCCATGGTCAGGGGTCCTGGTGTTTCCTTCCTGAGAGAGGACTGACTCCACCTCTCTCTCAGGGCTCCCCTGGGGAGCGAGGTGCAGCTGGATCAGGGGGACCCATTGGCCCCCCAGGACGCCCAGGCCCTCAGGGTCCCCCTGGAGCAGCAGGAGAGAAAGGCGTCCCTGTAAGTGCGTGGGGGTGGGGTGGGGTGGGAGCTGGGAGCTGAGGGGCTATGGTTGCTTAGGTGGCCTATGGGAATGTTTTGAGTCCATGATTCTTCCTTGTTGCCCACAGGGTGAGAAAGGTCCTATGGGTCCCACTGGCCGCGATGGGGTGCAGGGTCCTGTGGGGCTTCCTGGTCCTGCTGGTCCCCCAGGTGTGGCTGGAGAGGATGGAGACAAGGTGAGGGAACCTACAGGTGCTCCCCGTGTCTATTCCAAAACTGGTCATGATCTTCAGGTCTCTGATTCGCCCCCACTTCCTTCCCCTCATATCTCTTCTCCAGGGTGAGGTGGGAGACCCCGGACAGAAGGGGACCAAAGGGAACAAGGGTGAACATGTAAGTGTGCCTTGACCTTTGACCTCCTGGTCTTGAACCCTATCCTCTCTGGGTTTCTCTCCCATCCTAGTGTTTCTGACTCTCTCTTCCTCTCCAGGGCCCTCCTGGACCTCCCGGCCCCATTGGTCCCGTGGGGCAGCCTGGAGCTGCGGTGAGTGACCTTTGATCTCCCCGAGGCCCTGGCAGACCTCAGCCTGCCTAAGCAGCCTGTGCCCTTGAAGTTGGGGCAGTGAGGGCTTTGAGCCTGGTGCTCAGCTCTGTGTGGGGTTTAGGACTAGAGGACACCTGACCTCTCCTTGTGTCTCCAGGGAGCTGATGGGGAGCCTGGAGCTCGGGGACCCCAGGGACATTTTGGTGCCAAAGGTGATGAAGGAACACGAGGGTTCAATGGTCCCCCGGGACCCATCGGCCTACAGGTGAACTGGGGTGGGGACAGGAGCTGAGAGATGGGGTCAGGATGGGCCTGATGGCAGGACTGAGACTGGGGAGGTGGAGACAGAGGCTCTTCTGCTACGGGCCAACTGCCTGGGGCTGGGCTGTGGGCAGGCTGGTCACCTGAGTCTGTGCTTTGTGGAACCCACACAGGGCTTGCCTGGCCCCTCAGGGGAGAAGGGAGAAACAGGAGACGTGGGTCCTATGGTGAGTACGACCCCCACTGCCCTTTCCCCACCTGCTCGTCTCCTCCCAGCCAGCCTGCCCCCACCTCCTGCCCCCAGCTTGAACAGCCCCTCCCATCAGTGCTCGTCCTGGGAGCTCACTTCCCCTCCCCATCCTGGTGTATCTGTTTCCCCCTAGGGACCACCTGGCCCCCCAGGACCTCGAGGCCCAGCTGGACCCAATGGTGCTGATGTGAGTGTTCTTGTCCATTCAGATCAATGTGACCGCTCCCCAGCCTCCCTCTCCTCAGACCATAAACCTTAATCCCCCCAGGTGCCAAGAGAAGCCTGAGGGGGGGCTGGAGAGAAAGGTGCTTGCCTGCAAAGCCTAATGACCTGGGTTTGATTCCCCAGTGCCCACTAAAGCCAGATGCACAAAGTGGTGCATACATCTGGAGTTCGTTTGCAGCAGTTAGAGGCTCTTGATCGCCCATTCTCTCCCTCTTTCTTCTCTCTCTCTCTCTCTCTCCTTTCAAATAAGTAAAAATATTTTTTAAAATGAGAGAGAGAGAGAAGCCCTGGTCTTGGGAGACCACCACTGCTTCACTGCTGTGGCTGTGCCCTCATCCAGGCCTCTGTCTCTCCTGGACAATGACTTCTCTTTCTGTTTTTCTTCCAGGGCCCACAAGGTCCCCCTGGAGGTGTTGGGAACCTGGGTCCTCCTGGAGAGAAGGTAACTGGGAAGGGAGAGAATGGACCAGTCTTGGTGGGGATGAGGGTTGAATTTTGCCTATTTTTGTTGGGGAAATAAAACAGACTGAGATGTGGGGAGTATGAGACTTTGGGGAGGGAAGAACTTTGACCTTGATCTCTTTGTAGGGGGACCCAGGAGAGTCAGGATCTCCAGGGGTCCAGGGCGAGCCAGGTGTCAAGGTGAGTGATAACTCTGAGGCTCTGCTCTTCAGTCCCCTTCGCCCCTCAACTCAACCCCACTTTCCCTCGACTGGGACTATAGCCCATGAGTCTGCTGCTGGCCCAACCCCAGGGCCTGGAGTGAGTCCTGCCACCATTTCCTTGAAGGGAAGAGGGGTCAGGGGCTCCCATAGGCCTTGGCTGTCTGTTCTGTTGTCACCCTGAGAGGCTGAAGGTGTCTTGAAGGCAGGTGCTGTATCCTCGATCTTCAGGACCCCTTTGAGGGGCTGGGAAGGTCTGCCCATCCGGGTTTGATTCCCAAGCCAAATGGCAGGAATGCCCGGTGTTCATTTGCAGCGTAAGAGGCCCTGGCGTGTCCACACGCACACAGACACGCACATGCACTTGTGCAAATAAATGTAAAGTTTTTTAAAAGACCCTCTTGAGACCACCTCTGCCTCCACTTGCTCTCCAGGGTCCACGTGGGGAGCGTGGGGAGAAAGGAGAGTCAGGGCAGCCGGGAGAGGCAGGACCACCAGGACCTAAAGGCCCCACAGGCGATGACGGCCCCAAAGGGAATCCTGTGAGTGTGGGGATGGTGTGAGAGGAGGGGCCCTGGGACTGGGTGATCTGGGAATACCGGTGTGTGTGTGTGCGAGGGCCTTGGAATGTCGGGGCTCCAAAGGTGGGAGATGCCTGAGAGGAAGGCTGTAGGCACAGGGTCTCCTGAGAAGGGTGTGGAGAACCGTGAGATGCTGGATGGTCAGTTCCCTGGGCCGCAGGGATGAGATGGGAGAGGAGACCATCTGGGTGGCCTAGGGAGCTGTGACTGACCTTGTTCTTCTGGATCAGGGTCCCGTCGGCTTTCCTGGTGACCCTGGCCCCCCTGGAGAAGGTGGCCCTCGGGTGAGTTTTGCTCAGGGAAGGGAAGAGGCCAAGATGGCGGAGCTTCTATGGATGGCCTCCAAGCAGCCGATGGGCCTTGGTGTTGGGAAGCTGGGGCTTATGGGTGGGCAGAGGGATGGGAGGGGTGGTGATGTCAGCCGGGTTGGGGGTCTTCCTCTGACCTGGCTTCATCCCTGCAGGGCCAGGATGGTGCTAAGGGTGACCGAGGAGAGGATGGCGAGCCAGGACAGCCTGTGAGTGACCAGCGACTCCCCTCCCCCACCCACTGAGCCCAAGCCTTCAGACTGTCCTCCAGGCCCAAGGGTCTCTTGACTGGAGTTTATTCACCATGTCCAATCCCTTTCTCCCTAGGGATCCCCTGGCCCCACTGGAGAGAACGGACCCCCTGGGCCCCTCGGAAAGCGGGTAAGCAACGTGAAAGTGGGTATGGGGGGTGGAGGCGGGGAGGCGCTGGTTGTCCTTGGCTGGGGCTCATGTGTGTACAGCTGTCTGTTCCCAGTGTGCTGGGTACCTTGGGTCTCTGTCCCTGGTCTTGTTTGTGTGACTTTGCAGAGGCGGTGGTGTTTCCAGTCCTATCAGACGGGACATGGGAGGAGGGGCTTTCCATACTCAGTATTTTAACAATAGTGTAGCTGCACCTGTCCCCACCGTCTGTGAGAGGTCCTCTCACACGTGTGTGCACAAGCATGTGTGTGCAAAGGGACTGGAAGGGGCTGAGTTGAGCTTCATCTGTCTCCTTCCTGCCCCCTTCTCTAGGGACCTGCTGGCGCTACTGGTCCAGAGGGGCGACAAGGAGAGAAGGGAGCCAAGGTGAGAGGGAAGACACCCTGGGTGCTAGAACATTCCCTCCATTCGCCAACCCCCAGTCCTCTGTCTCCAGACGTCTCCCATGCTGAGTCCCCCTTGGGGACAGATCTGTACTTATTCCTGCCCCTGGGGTTCTTGAGGTCTGGCACCTTCCCCCGGCCTCTACCCTTGCCATTTGGGCCTCTTGCCCGCCCTCCTCTGTCCTTTGGAACAAATTCTTTCTGTGTGTTTCAGGGTGGCCCTGGTGCTGTGGGTGCTCCTGGGAAGACAGGCCCTGTGGGTCCTGCAGGCCCAGCAGGAAAACCTGGCCCCGACGGTCTAAGGGGGCTCCCAGGCTCAGTGGTGAGTCACGGTGTGGAGGGGCTGGAGATGAGGGTGAAGGCATGGGAGGGGTACTATGTGGGGGTACTCCTCCTAACCCTGGGGGTTCTCTCCAATCTGTAGGGTCAGCAAGGCCATCCTGGAGCCACGGGCCAGGCTGGGCCCCCAGGTCCTGTGGTGAGTGAGTGGGCACCCTGGAGTAGTTTACACTCTGGAGGAAGTGGAGGGGTGTTGGTGAAAAATCTTCCTGAGGAGAGTGACTTCTTATCTCCCCACAGGGACCCCCAGGGCTTCCTGGCCTCCGGGGTGATGCTGGAGCCAAAGGAGAAAAGGTGAGTGACAGGTGGACATGTGGCCAGGCGTCTCTGCCGTCACCCTCACCCTCGGAGCCTACGGGGATGCCCAGTGCCCCTGCTCTGCTGAGGGCTTCTAGCACCCAGTCCCTGGGTCCATACTCACTGGGGGTCATCCCCAGCAGCGGCTCTTTCTTCAGACCCTGAGCCAATCCTCCTGTGTGTCCTCTTGTCCCTCTGTCCCATCCATGTGAGTCCTCTCTGCCTCCCTGTGACCTCCTGTCCCTTCTCTAGGGTCACCCTGGTCTCATTGGACTGATTGGGCCCACGGGAGAGCAAGGAGAGAAGGGTGATAGGGGCCTTCCTGGTCCTCAGGGCTCCCCGGGACAGAAGGGAGAGACGGTGGGTATGGGACACGCGGTGTGGAATGGTGTGGGGGTAAAAGCAGGGTTTACGCTGGGTAGGGGTGGAGGGGCTGGGGACTCAAGGGTGGGGAGGGGTGAGGAGCCAGTTGAATCCGCCTCTTCCCATCCTAGGGTATCCCAGGAGCATCTGGCCCCATCGGTCCCGGAGGGCCCCCTGGCCTCCCCGTGAGTAGCCATTGCTCTTGTCCGTCCCCTGAGCCCCACCCTTGGCTTCACAGGAACAGTCCTCCCTGCCCTCCAGTCTTCTCCCACCTCTGTACAGCCTGGGTTCCCTTCTCTTATGGACCCCGTTCCTCTGCGTCTCCCCCTCCCCCTGTGGTATAAACTTCTCTCTCTTCGTTCATTTCACAGGGACCTGCTGGCCCCAAAGGAGCCAAAGGAGCCACAGTGAGTGACCCATCAGCTCTGACCTCTGACCTCCCCCAGCTGCCCTTGATCCTGACTCTCCCCATCTCACTTCTGGGGGGGGGGAGAGCCCCTCATTCTTATCAGGAGATCCGTTTAAGCCTTCTGAGATATTGATCCCATGCTTGACCCCTGCTTGATCTCATTTGATAGGGCCCAGCCGGACCCAAGGGAGAGAAGGGCGTCCAGGGTCCTCCAGGACACCCGGTGAGTTAGGAGGCAGCGTCTCCTCCCTGCCACCGTCTCCGCTTCAGCTTCCTGCTGACCTCATCACGCCTGCCTCCTCTCTCCACCCAGGGTCCTCCAGGCGAGGTGATCCAGCCACTGCCCATCCAGATGCCCAAGAAGACCCGCCGTTCCGTGGACGGAAGTCGCCTGGTGCAGGAAGATGAAGCCACACCCACTGGGGGCGCCCCGGGCAGTCCTGGGGGGCTGGAGGAGATCTTTGGCTCACTGGATTCACTGAGGGAGGAGATTGAGCAGATGAGGAGGCCGACAGGGACCCAGGACAGCCCTGCTCGCACCTGCCAGGACCTGAAGCTGTGCCACCCCGAGCTCCCTGATGGTCAGTGCCAGCCTGAAGGGCAGGACACTGAGCAAGAGAGAGGCTGGGGAGTCAGGGAAGGTGCTGGGGTGGAGTGAGGGTCAAGGGGCTGTAATGGGGGCTCTTAGCCCCTTGGACTGCCGCATTTAGGCTCCGCCCTTGAGTACCGCTCATTACATCAGGGTCCACGAGAATAGATCCACGCACGTGTGCAACGTAATTGCAGTCACACAGATGCCTCCCACCAGCCCCAGAGTTAGGAGCCTGGGGTTATTACTGGGTGGGGAGCAGTGATCAGAGTGGGCTGGAAGGTGATGAGGGAAACTGAGGTAGGGCCGGAAGCTTGGGGGGGGGTTGGGGCAGAGGGAGGGAAAAAGGAAGGCAGCTCAAACAGCACTGAGACCTCCCTGACCCTCACCCATCAGGAGAGTACTGGGTGGACCCCAACCAGGGCTGTGCTCGGGATGCCTTCCGGGTGTTCTGCAACTTTACAGCAGGAGGGGAGACGTGTGTGACACCCAGGGATGACGTCACGCAGGTGCGAGCTGGCCCCTGATTGGTCTGTCATGACCCCCTCAGGGCCTAGTGGTGTCAGGATTTCTATGACAAGGTCCTTGTCTGTGGCCCACAGTCTGCTGACCCTTCTGCACGCCTGACCCCCTTCTTTCCTTCCAACCTGCCTCCAATTGCCTGGAGACTGCAGTTTGCCCCTTACCTCAGCCCCTGGCTCTCGCCCAGACGCGTGTCCTTGCCCCCGCACCCTGCTCTTGACTGGCTCTGTGGATGCGTCCCAGGCCCATCCGTGTCTCCCCTTCTTCCAGTTCTCCTACGTGGACTCCGAGGGCTCTCCCGTGGGTGTGGTCCAGCTCACCTTCCTGCGTCTGCTCAGCGTCTCTGCTCATCAGAACGTCTCCTACCCGTGCTCTGGAGTATCTCGGGATGGTCCCCTGAGACTCCGGGGGGCCAACGAGGATGAGCTGAGCCCAGAGACCAGCCCCTATGTCAAGGAATTCAAAAATGGCTGTCAGGTGGGAATCCAGAAAGCTGGGTGGGTGGTGGGTCCCAGCCTCAGACTGTAGGAAGGAGATGGGGAGATCCTTTAGGCAGGGTTCCCTGCCTGAGGAGCTCAAAGGGGGCTGAGGAAGGTGGAAAGGATATGCGACCCATCCAGGTCACACGCTCAGATGTCCAGCAGAAGCCCACACACGGGCACCCCCCAATCTACATATCCTGAGTGCCTGGTTGGGTCAGGATGCTCAGAGGAGAAGCAAGCCTGGGCTGAGGTGGTGGGATCCCTGGGTGGCCCCTCACCATGCTTATTTCGCCTCTGTTTCCCCATCAAGACCCAGCAAGGCCGGACGGTGTTGGAGGTGCGCACACCTGTTCTGGAGCAACTTCCTGTGCTGGACGCCTCCTTCTCAGACCTGGGGACGCCCCCAAGGAGGGGAGGGGTGCTGCTAGGACCTGTCTGCTTCATGGGCTAGGACCTTCTCTGACCCTTGTCTGTCAGATCCAGCCCCATTAGGAGTCACAGAACATTGGCTCCACACCACCTCTCAGGAGGACGTCTCACCATCTGGGGGGCCTTGGGCCAGGGCACTGTGAGCCCCCAGACAGGGACAGTCAGGGGAGGGTGAATCAGGGGGTGCCTCTGGGACTCCAGCCCTCCCACCTGGAGCCTGTGGCCCATTAGACAGCTGAGACCCTTATTTAAAACACTTCCCAATGCCCCCAAACAAGAGGAAGACAAAGGATACTGTGTATTTTGTATTTAAAAAAGTAATTATATTAATTATTTAAAGAGTTGAGAACAAAAGAAGATAAAGACAGAAATGCCAACAAAAACCAGCAGAAGTTTGGGGACTTCAAGTGTGGGCTCTGGCACCCATCCTCACCTCAGGGTTTTCCTCAGTGCCCGTGGGTGTGGCTTTCTGGGCTCAACCTCACTTCCCGGGCACCCCCTTCTGGAGCTCCCACTAAGAACGCTGGAATACATGGTCTCATTTTCCTCAGGGCTCTGGCTGTCTCTCCCCGGCTGTGGCTCTCTGATCCACCTGTCTGCAGTTTTTACCTTGCTCTGGACCAGGGTGGGTGGGACTACCTGCCCCTGGATGATGATCAGGCCACGCCCCCCAACGTGGACCTGAGGGGCTGGGGGGGGGCCTGCATTGAGAGGTGTTCAAATAACTGAAGTGCTCCCATGTGACTGGAAAATCGTCATGACTCTGAACCCCCTGGGCATCTCATTGCCTTCAGGACACACTAGTCCCCACCTCCCAGCTCCTGCCATGAAAGTGTTCGCGTCTGGCCTGTGGCTGGTAGGGACTCCCATGAGCCCCTCTGCCCTGTGCCCAGAGTTCATTCTGACTGATGGTTAAATGTGATCTCCTCCCGGGCGATGGTGGTTCTCGTGTGCTTATTTCAGCCTCCTCCCCGCTCCACCCGCTGCTCCTGTCCCCAGAAAGAGCTGGCTGAATCCTCCTCACCTGAGGGTTGAGCTGGGCCCAGAACTTATGCAGGCACATGCAAAGCACCAGCAGATGCCCCTTGACGTGACGCTGGGAGGCCCAGAGTCCCTTTGGCCCTGGGTTCTGACCTGGTTCAGGGCTGTTTGGGGATGTGTGAGCCTGCCACGTGATCCCCCTCAAATACACCTGCTCAGGGTCAGAGGAGCCTTCAGCCTTTGATGGCTCAGTCCACTTCCAAGGTACTAACTGACCTGCCCTCTGCTCACTGAACCCCCACCCCAGGCTTGGGGTGTCCAAAAGCCAGGGCAGGGGCCAGGCCCTCCGCATGCACTTATGAAGTTTTGGGCTGCATGGAGACCCAATGTTAGGTCTGCTCCCCGTTTTCCCTCCCAAGCTGTCCCTCTCCAAGCTGGTCTAGGAACTCTGGTCTCCCCTCAGGTGTCCCTGCTGGGCTGGGTGTCCCTCATGGGCCTCACACCCTTCCTGGGGCTGCCCATCCCCGTGCACCATTGCTTGCTAGCAGCAGCTGGGCCATATCCCAAATGTCCCGCCCCTTCCTCTGGGGACTGTGGGGAGAAGCAGGGAGGGGGAGAAGTGGTGTGCCCACCTGTGTGAGGGCTCGTGTCCATGTCTGCAACCCTCCGAGAGGGTGGGCTAGGTGCAGCCTCTGTGGACCCCAAGCCCCACCCCAATACCACCTGGACATTTCCTGCTGTGACCCATGAAACCTGGGGTGTTGTTGCCCAAACTTGGGGCATTCTTTTTTTTTTTTTTTTCTAGCCTAGGCTGACCTGGAATTCACTATGTTGTCTCAGGGTGGACGCAAAACTCACGGCGATCCTCCTACCTTTGCCGTTCAAGTGCAGGATTAAAGGTGTGCACCATCAGACCCAGCTCTTTATTTTCCCATGTTCAATTTTTAAAAAAAGTTCTTAGCCAGGCGTGGTGGCGCACGCCTTTAATCCCAGCACTTGAGAGGCAGAGGGAGGATCACTGTGAGTTCAAGGCCACCCTGAGACTACATTGTGAATTCCAGGTCCAGCCTGGGCTAGAGTGAGACCCTACCTCGAAAAACCAAAAAAAACAAAAACTTTATTGACAGTAGGCAATATTCCATGATTACAATCTCCACCAACATTCCACTTTCCCCCTCTTTTGGGCATTCTTTTTTTTTTAATATTTATTCATTTTCAAGCAGAGAGAGAGAGAGAGAGAGAGAGAGAGAGAGAGAGAGAGAGAGAGAGAGAGAGAGAGAACAACACCAGGGCCACCACCTTGTGGGTCTGGCCTATGTGGGTCCTGGGGAATGGAACCCAGGGTCTTAGGCACTGGAGGCAAGTGCCTTAACCGCTGAGCCATCTCTCCAGCCCTGGGGCATTCTTTTAAAAAAATATTTTTATTTATTTGAGAGAGAGTCAGAGACAAAGTGAGTACGGATGGGCCAGGGCCTCCTGCCCTGCAAACCAACTCTGCATGTATGCACCACTTTACCTGGGTCCTGGGGAATTGAACCCCAGGCCATCAGGCTTTACAAGCAAGCATTTTTGACAGCTGAGCCGTCTCTCCCGCCTCATTCTTGGGGGTAGGAAGCTAACCTGGGGACATCTAGTCGCCCAGCCTCACCTGGGTGAGTGGGCAGGAGCCCTAGGAATATGAAAACCCCAATGTTGATGGTGCAGTGATTGCAGCCCCCACCCCATAGCCCCCCCCCCCCAGTTCAGGGGTTCTCTCTGCCTCTGCTGCCCCCTACCGCCAGTGCAAGGGAATCAAAATTACTTTTAGTTACTTTCCTTGTGGTGACAAAATTACCTGACAGGAAGTGACGTAAGGGAGGAAGGGTTAGTTTCAGCATACAGGTCAAGGGATGCAGTCCACCGTGGCAGCCGGAGTGAGACAGTTGGTCATCGTGTGCCCCCAGTCAGGAAGCAGAGAGATGAATTCTGGTCCTCAGGTGGATCTGTTCTTGTCTTCAGGACCCCACCCAGCCCATGGAATGGTGTCACCAACAGTTAGGGTGGGTCATCTCACCTCCATCAACCTAATCTAGAAGCTTCCTCACAGACATGTCCATGGGTTTGTCTCACAGGTGATTCTAGATCTAGTCAAATTGACAGTATTAACCTTCACAAATCCACCCCATGTCAACTTGACACTCAAACTTATTATTATTATTATTATTATTTTGTATTTTGAGGTATGGTATTGCTCTAGTCCAGGCTGACCTGGAATTCACTCTGTAGTCTCAGGGTGGCCTTGAACTCATGGCGATCCTCCTACCTCTGCCTCCCGAGTACTGGGATTAAAGGCGTGTGCCATCACACTCGGCTTCAAACTTATTACTTTTAAGCTTTACTGTCCACCCTTGGTCCCCATAGACTCTTGGCTATCTCATTAAAGCATTCAGCCCAACTTCAAAAGTCCCCATAATCAAATGGGTGTGGTGGCACACACCTTTAATCCCAGCACCTGGGAGGCAGAGGTAGGGGGATTTTGTGAGTTTGAGGCCTCCCTGAGATAGGGAATTCCAGGTCAGCCTGGGCTAGAGCAAGACCTTACCTAGAAAAACCAAACCAAAACAAAACAAAACAAAAAAGAAGTCCCCAGAGTCTTTAACAGTCCCAATACTGTTCAAAAGTCCAAGTGCCAAGCCTCTTCCAAGGTTCAGGCACCGAAGAAGTGTGAGAATTTATGACATGAAAAAACAAGTTACTTTCAATTTACACTGGTCCTGAGTGAACATTCACATTCCAAAAGAGAGAAATGGGCCAGGCATGGAGGTGCACGTCTTTAATCCCAGCACTAGAGAAGCTGAGGCAGGAGGATCACCATGAGTTCAAGGCCACCCTGAGACTACATAGTGAATTCCAGGTCAGCCTGGGCTAGAGCGAGACCCTACCTCAAAAAAAAATAGGTGGAAGGGCTAGAGAGATGGCTTAGTGATTAAGGCCTTTTGTCTGCAAAGAAGAAACACCCGAGTTCAACTCTCCAGCACCCATGTAAAGCCAGATGCACAAGGTGGCACATGTGTCTGGAGTTTGTTTGCAGTGGCTGGAGGCCCTGGCGTGCCCATTCTCTCTGTGTGTCTGCCTCTCTCTCTCAGTGTCTCTCAGATAAATAAATAAGTAAAATATAGCCGGGCGTGGTGGTGCACGGCTTTAATCCCAGCAGAGGTAGGAGGATCACCATGAGTTCAAGGCCAGCCTGGGCTATAGAGCGAGTTCTAGGTCTTTCTGGATGAGAGTGAGCCCCTACCTTAAAAATGCCAAAAACAAGAGAGGAATGGGGGGCATAGCAAGAGAAGATTAAACCAAGGCAGGACTGAAGCCCAGGAGGGCAAGCAGCAAATTCCACAGCTCCATGCCTGGCATCTGGGGTCAATGATGAAATTAACTGGGCTCCAAAGGGCTTTCTTAGCCCCGCCTCTCAAGATCTACTACCTGCAGCCACAGAGCCTCTCTCTTGGTCCAGCTCCACTCTGTGCCCATGGCTCCCCTCCGTGGACAGACATTTCATGTTGCAGACATTTCCAGAATCCTGGGGTCTCTGCAACTTAGTATTCGCCTTCCCAGCTTCGCATAGTGGCCTCTCAGGGACTCCTGGCAGGGACCCCAACTCTGCCACATATTGCCTGGTGTAAGACTCCATGACTCCCTCAATCTTGCATCTTTTTTTTTTATTGTCCATAATGAGTTACAATATTTAGTGGGTAAACAATGAGTTGTTATCCCCAATTCCCCACTGTCCTCCCCTCCCCAATCCGCTGGATAACCTCCTCCGTGGGGTCTGGATCAGTCCTTGTGACAGGGGACCATGGATAGCCTAGTACTCAGCCCGGTCCTCCTGGCCCAAGTGTGTTGTCACTGAGGGGTGCCATGCCTCTGGATCGTCTCCCCCACCACGGCTCTCACCATCTTTCCCCCCCCTCTTCCACTCAGTTCCCTGAGTCGTGGTGGGTGAGTATTAAGGCTGCTTTAATGTTGTGAGTTTAGGGGTCTTTGTGTCGAAAATCGTTGGTTTCTGTCACCCTGGCTTATCCTGTGTTGATTGAATGGCTGTGGCTGTGGGCCCCTTGTTCAGACCGACATTCTCTGTGGGGTTCCATATGGATCCTCCACGGTATGACTGTGGTGGCTCCTCTTTTGCCAGAATCTCAGCTATCAGCCTACAGTCGGTTGGTAGGGTTAGATGGGCCCCAGCTCTCTCGCTGCATCCTGAAAATCTTGCATCTTTAAAAAAATAATTATTATTTATTTATTTGCAAGCAGAGAGAGAGACAGAGAGGAGAGAGAGAGAGAGAGAGAGAGAGAGAGAGAGAGAGAGAGAGAGGGAGGCACACACACACACACACACACACACACACACACACACAATGGGTGTGCCAGGGTCCCTAGCTGCTGCAAGCAAACTCCAGACACAAGCGCCACTTTGCACATCTGTCTTTATGTGGGTACGGGGGAATCAAACCTGGGTCGTTAGGCTTTGCAGACAAGCGCCTTGTTGCAGTCAGCTTTCTAGTTGCTTCACAGAAAGAACCCAAACAAAAGTGGCTTGTAGAGGAATGGGTTTATTTGGCTTACGGACTCGAGGGGAGACTCCATTCTGGCAGGGAAAACGATGGCATGAGCAGAGGGCTGGACATCACCTCTGCCACAGCGCTGCAAACAGCGGCAGGAAGGTGTGCCAAACACTGGCAAGGGGAAGCTGGCTTAGAACTCCCATAAACCCACCCCCGACAACACAGCTCTAATGAGGTTGTAAAACCCAAACTGCCATCAGCTGAGGATCGATCTAACAGAACACATTCATTTGTTTGTGGGGGACACCTGTATCAAACCATGACACGCCTTAACCACTGAGCCATCTCTCCAGCCCACTCTTGCATCTTTCATACCTACAAAACCAGAACCATGGTGATAATGTTTCCAAGTTCTGCGGCCACTTCAGGATGGACCCTGGCCTCCCTGGGCCACAGTTCCCTTGGCCTGCATTTGCTGACTCTGGGGAAACACTTCCTGGGTTGTGTTGAGAGGGAATCTCTTCAGTGGCATCTCCTTTAGGTTCTCTTCTTTTCAATGAGTTTACACTTTCACCAGAGGGAGCCTTCAGAGGGTGGGTTCTTGCCCTCAGGACATCTTTCCTGTTGCCCCAGTGTAGGGGGCAGGAGGCAGAGGCAGGAGGATTGCACTGTGTTTGAGGTCACACTGAGACTACACAGTGAATTCCAGGTCAGCCTGGGCTAGTAGGCCTACCTCGAAAAAACAAAACAAAACAACAAACTCTAGGAGGGTATAATGGGGAGGGAATCATCAAGGTTCTAATTACTTTAACAATTATAGCTGATTTCCAATCTGTCTTAACTGTAACTTTAAACACATTTTGTTTCTCTCCCAACTGAGCGTGTTTCATATCTTTCTGTTACACTTTGGCTCCTTTATTAAAGTGGGAAGTAACGATGACACAGCCTGAATGCTCTCCTTCCTATATTTCTTCTACCTGAAAAATCAGTCCATTTCTTTTAATTCATTCTCACCCAAGTTCTTGGGACACAGACAGAATACAGCCAGATTCATTGCCAGAAAATCACATGAATGGGGCTGGGTGAGGTGGTGCCTGCCTTGAGTCCCAGCACTCGGGAGGCAGAGGTAGGAGGATTGCTGTGAGTTCAAGGCCAATCTGGGAGTATAGCGTGAGTTCCAGGTCAGCCTGGGCTACAGTGAGACCCAACCTTGAAAAAAAAATCAAACAATCAAAAAATAAATAAATAAAACCATGAACGGGCCCTAGGCTAGTTCCTGAGAGAGCGCTTGTTCCCCTCTGAAATCTTATGAAGGGACCTCCACTGTCCATATTTCTGTCAACATTCTTGTCTTTCAAATGTCAAAAGAGCCCATTCTCTCTACTTCCACTATTCAAGCAAAGGTTCAAAGTCTTCCACATCCTTCATGAACCATTATTCCCAAAGGTCCAATGACCAGATATAGTTTTATCACAACAGTGACCCCAGTTTTGGCATCAATTTCCTGTATCAGTTACTTTCCTTGTTGCTATCAGAACATCTGACAAGGGCTGGAGAGATGGCTTAGCGGGTAGAACACTTGCCTGCAAAGCAGAAGGACCTGAGTTCAGTTCCCCAGTGCCCACATAAAGCCTGATGCACAAGGTGGCACACGTGTCTGGAGTTTGTTTGCAGTGGCTGAAGGCCCTGGAACACTCTCTCTCACTCTCAAATAAGTAAAAAACAAGACAAAAAAAAAACCCCACACCTGACAAGAAGTGACTTAAAGGAGGAAAGGCTTATTTCAGTGTACGGTTTAAGAGGATACCATCGATCGCAGCAGGGAAGGCACGGTGGCGGGAGCATGAGGGAACTGGTTATATGCATTCATAGTCAGGAAGCAGAGAGGGATTAATGCTGGTTCTCAGCCCAGGAATGAGCACATTTACAGTGCCCCCCCCCAATTAACCTTGTCTAGAAACTTTGTCTTCATCCACAGGCTCTCATTTATCATCTCCCAAGACACAAGGAAGCTGAATGGAGGGGGACTCATTTCATCAATTGAGTCGAGAGTGGACGGAGTTCAAGGATCACCCATGTGTCTTTCTACAGAGATCCCAAGTCCTGAGGGCTCACATCCTCCTTCCTCCCACGCAGGTCACGACAATGCAGACTTTTAGAGACACTCTTACCCATCCTGCCACACCCACTGTCCACCAAGCTGGGCCACAACTATGGTTTCTCTGGTGCCAAGCCACAAGGGTCAGCCCCAGAGCACAAAGGGGCGTGTGCCACCAAGGTCACTCTTGGTTAAATGCTTTGGGCTCGGAGAGCGTTTCTCCATGGAAACAAAGCCACAGTCACTCAAATAACATCTACATGGGGCCCGTAGGTACTCCGGCCAACCCACAGAAGCTTATTTAACTAGTGTGCCAACCAAGCCCATCTGATAGTTTATGAGCCGCTCTGTGCCAAGTGGCAGGAGGATGGCAGATCGCACCCACTTCTTGCAGCTGGCATCTCTTTCCCATCTGGAGAGTGGAGCCTGGCTCTCGGAAATTGAAAGGCAGAGGTCCTAGGCTGGGAGTTGGTATGTGGTGTCCTGGAAGCCTGGCATGTGGTTCTGGCACCTGCTCTGCTAGCTTGGCATGAAGACTTCTGGGTAATGGGAGGAGTTAAAGGAAAGAGAGGACAAGAAAGGAGCCAGAGAGGCAAACGCTCTGGGGACGTATTATGGGCTTGATTGGGGACAGAATATACAAAATTTTGCCAGAGGCCCAAGGTTTAAAGTTTGCACTAGGGCTGGAGAGATGGCTCAGCGGTGAAGGCACTTGCCTCCAGTGCCTAAGGCCCTGGGTTCAATTCTCCAGGACCCACATAAGCCAGACCCACAAGGTGGTGGCCCTGGTGCGCTCTCTCTCTCTCTCTCTCTCTCTCTCTCTCTCTCTCTCTCTGCTTGGAAATGAATAAATAAAATATTTTAAAAAAAGTTTGCACTGAATTTATCTTGGACCACCCGATAAGAGTCAGTCACACCAGGCATGGTGGCTCACACCTTTGATCCCAGCACATGAGAGGCAGAGGTAGGAGAAATGCTGTGAGTTCAAGGCCAGCCCAAGACTACACAGTGACCTGTTCCAGGTCAGCCTGGGCTAAAGCGAGACCCTACCTCAAAAAAAAAGTTAGTCATAAGCTGGGCATGGTGGCACACGCCTTTGATCCCAGCACTGGGGAAGCAGAGGCAGGAGGATTGCTGTGAGTTTGAGGTCACCCTGAGACTACACAGTGAATTCCAGGTCAGCCTGGGCTAGAGTGAGACCCTACCTCGAAAAAACAAAACAAAACAAAACAATCTAGGGGGTAGGATGGGGAGGGAATGATCACAGTTTATTGTCTACAATCATGGAAGCTGTCATTTAAGTTTTTTTCTTTTAAATCTAAATGCTGGCTTCTCGGTCTCCTGCTGATGAGGTTTTCCTGTTTATACATTTCTTCTCCAAAACCACAGACAGACCTGAGGAGATGGCTCAGTGGTTAAAGGCACTTGCTTGAACAACTTGATGGTCCAGGTTTGATTCCTCAGTATCCACATAAAGTCAGATATAGAAGTGAAGTTTATCTGTAGGTCTTCAGAGGGACCATATGCAAACACCAGGGATCCAGGGCCTCGGTTAGCCTCCTCCCAGTACCAGAGCTGCAGAGGAGGCTCTTTACCCCACAGGCACAGGTCACAGCTCACAGCTCCAATGGAGCAGGAACCTTCTCGGTGGGTCCTGCTCCCAGGGCCTCCCTGGGCAGAGCTGAGCTGAGGGTCCTGATCCACAGCACAGGGGAGACCTGGAGGGAGCACCTCAGACATAGCCTCTGTCATCACAGAGATGGGGAGCATGGATTGAGGTGATCTAGCCAGCACCCTTGTCCTTCCTGGATGCTTCTAGAATGGGGAGGGAGTGGAGCCGGCCTGGGGACTCCACACCTCCTCTGAGGGGTTACAGTGAGCTCCAACACGCTTGCACACACTTAGCCCCGACCTTTCTTGGGATGGGGTGATCTGGCCCCCAGATGCAGGGTGCAGACTGAGGGAGGTGTGCAGATGAGGTCCTTAGCTGCAGGGTCACTTGTCCAGGAGATCATCCCTAAGAGGCCAGGGAGGGGGAAGTTACCTACTGTGTGCAGCAGGAGCTGCTGAGGCCTCAGTGTGTGCACAAGGAGGTGAGCACGTCCGCTGTAGTACTCTGCTAATGAGGCATGGAGGAAGTAAGGTTTCTGCTGAGTCTGGCAGGCTCTGGGACAGTCTCCTTCTGAAGGAAGTTGAGGCAAATTCCGGGGGCCCCTGTAAATCTTAGCAATCCTGAAAACTCCAAAGCCCCTAGGCAGGCCACAAGATAAGAAGCAGATCAAAGC